>CABFPE010000399.1:441180-463066 GCA_900660155.1 Hofstenia miamia | reverse complement strand
ATTTTATTTTCATCAAATTCTTTATAGACAATATCTAAGTATGATAATAATTGTGCAACAGTTGATCTTTTATTGGTAAAACCAAATTGATTGTTTGATAGAGAATTTCTTATGATGGGATAAAGATTCCAAAATATAATCCTTTCAAATATGAGACTAATCTTAGGCAAAATTCTTATTGGTCTATAGTTCTTAACATTTGTTTTACATCAACTTTTTAAAATTGGGGTAATATAAGATCTTTTCCATATATTTGGAGTTGAGCAATTCCGTATGCAATTTTTAAAAAGATTTAAGATATGAACGGAAAGTTCATTTCGAAATTCATATATAAATTTAGCAGGTATATCATCTAAACCACATCCACTAGGAGTAATCATATCTAAAGCTTTTCAAACCATATCTAAGTTTATTTGAATTTCATTATATGTTTGTAATTCAAGAGAAGAAAATATTTCATCGTTTTCTTCGTAAACAGAGGAAAAGTAGTTGTTAAATAAATTGCTAGCATGTAGTGGATCTTCAGCAATAATTTCTTCCAAATATATTGGGAGTGGAATGGGTGATTGATTCAGAGATTGTAAAAATTTAAAACAGTTATTGATATTTTTTGTAGAACACAGACTTTCAATGAATAAAACTTTATCTAATTCAGCAGATACAAATACATCATTACATAATTGATAATAGATTTCATTTGGTTTTAGTAGCTTTTTATATAAAGAATTGCATCTATTAAATAAATGAATTGTGTGAGACGTAAAATATGATGGAAAATCATTTCGTTTATTTCTCTTCTTAGGAACATGTAGTCGAATACTTTTAAATAATTCATTGTACCAGAAATTTGTGTATATTTCTGTATCTTTTGACATCTCATTAAATGAAAACAATGAACATTGGTAAAATGTCGTTAGGTTTTTATGATCTATCAAATTAAACGAAAATTTTGATTTACTAATTGATTTATCAATATCGTTGAATTTCAGATCATTTATATTGGGAAATGAAATATTAGTATTCATGAATATAATACAATGATCAGAGAAGCTTAGCATAGGAGATATGAAACAATTTTCATCATTTTCCAAATTAGTATCATTTGTAAATATTAAATCAAGAGTATTTCCATTGATATGTGTTGGAAAGTAAACAATTTGATTTAAATGTAGTGATATTAAAAAGTCAAAAATTATTTGATCATATTCATTAGGGGAAATACCACTTGAAATATCAAGTAATGGAAAATTGAAATCACCCATTATGTAGATTAAATGTGAAATACTTGGCTGGTAAAGATCAAATGAAGTTTTCATTTTTAGTATATAGTCAATTATTGTTGTCAAAGAAGGCCGATATTTACTAGTGCTTGGGGGAATGAATAAGCAAATAAATAGCAATAAACTGTTGTCCAACTGAAAAACTGTAGAGCATGCAAATTCGCAATCAACTGAATCTTGTAAATTAACAATCTTAAATGACTTTTTACACAGAATTGCACATCCTCCATGTTTAGAAAGATTTTCGCCTCTTCTTACACATAAACTTGCAATCTTATAATTTGTTCCTGAAACTAATGAATCATAAAATGTAAATTCATCCCACCATGTTTCGGTCAAACAAACAAATGAAATATCATATGCTATTATATAATTCATTAGTGAAACTTGCTTCTCAATTTTTAGAATGCTGCAGCAGTTGGTATACATAAATTTCAAATGTTGTGTCGTATTTAGTCAATCCACTTGAACTACAGTGTTATCCATAAAAAGCGAAAGATTTCTAATCTTAAGTCTACTTTTTTCCACTCCTTCATTTATTAATAAATATCTCTTCTTTAAACATAATTTTTCTTTTTCACGATCATTTTTACTCAAACAAGGTTTAATAAAGATATTTAAATGCAACTTTTTTTATTTGTAAGCATTAGAAAGAATTAATCTTTTATTCCATATAGATCCCATGTTTAGAATTATAGGTCTGGGTTTGGAAGAATGAAGTTTTCCAATTCAAAAGAATTCAGTAATACAATTTGAATCAATATTAAGATGTGAAAAAATATAGTTGATATTTTCTCTATCTTGTTTAAGCTTTGCATGATAATTTAACGATTCTTCTGATTCTTTTACACCGAATATAATAATTTTCTGTTTAAATGATTCATCTTCATTTATATGAGATTCTATCGTATTTTCTACTTTAGAAGCGAAATTATCAATGTTTGTATTTAAATTTAACTTTAAGTTCTTTAATTCATTCTGTAAAGAATTTATATTTTCATTCAATTTTTCAATTGATAGAGAAATTGTTTTCATTTGACTTTCAGAATTGTTTTCAGTATGAAACAAGAAATGCTTTTTATCAACGCATTCACTACATAGAGTCAAGAAATGTTTTCAGTATTCGATTATTGATTCTATACAGTTGCTTGAAAATCCTGTACATTTTTTATTCAAATGTAAATGTTTATTGCAATTAATGCATTTGAAAATTTTGTCATCTTTTATGACTGAATTACAGGTAAAACAGTTTAAAGTCTCCATTTAAGAGAAATTTCTTAATGTATTATTAAAATTTTTACGTAAGCTAATTAGAGAATAATAAATGTTCAACTTACGTTTCCCATGTAATAATACATTTAGTTTTGGAAAATGCGGTTTTTTGTGGAAGACTTTATAAATAATAAATTTATTTACAAAGAAAACATAAAATGCACTAATAAATGATGATAAAGTTCTATAGCAAATTTCATCTACAGTGAAATGAACACATTGATAATATTCATCATGACTTCATTATTGGATGGGAATGGTTCAGAAAAGATACTCAGGAATATTCACAGTTAGACGTTCTTCTTTTAATGTGATAGAGGTTTATAAAGCTAAAACATTCAATTAGTACAATAAACACAGAAAGTGAAATAGAGATAGCAGTTTCAATCTTGACATACACAACAAACAGAAATAATGGGAAAAATATGATGTAACAATGAGAAACAATACGTATTATTATAATGTAAAAGAATGCTTACCAAATAATTTTGTATTTCTATTGCAGCTTTGTTCTGCAATGTGTATTGGCACATCATCATTTTCACAGATAGCGTCTAAATTAATGGTTAATAAACAAGTCATTATTAAAACAAGATGATGTTCACAATCAAAAACTGATGATGATTATAAAAATTACACTAGGTAACAAATTTTTGGAAAGTGTTTGCCTTCTCAAATTTTTTGAATGTTTATTGTACATTAGCATGTATGAACCCCAGTGGTATGTTCTATTTTGTCATAGTGTCGAAATTCTGCGCCATGTGTCAAAATTAACTCAGTTACCTAGATTTTCTCAACAATCAAAACATAGCACCATATTTCACAGAATAGAAGCACATATTGAGGCCGAGTATTTTCCTACCCCACTAAAGTTACCACTGGCTACATCAGAGACACATTTTATACAGCTAATTTACAGGGGATCTTGTTTAATCAGATATCAGCATTTATATTTTGGATTTTGTGGTTCACTATACTGCCCCTAATGTGATTTTTTACATTTATAAGCTCTTAAATTATTTGGAAGTTATAAAATTTATTTATGGCTTAGTAATGACATTTTAAGTTTTATTTATTTAACTACCTATAGCAAGCTAAAATGCTCTGAGACTTTCATTTGAATTGTGTCTTTTCAGTCCGCATTATGTTCCAAATATAGTTTCCCATCATATTCACATCCCAATGATCTTGAGACCTTGTCTCCATTTGAAAGATATCTTGATGTAAGTGCAAGTAGTAAAGATTTAGTGACATATGACATCCCATTCAATGATATGCCTGCAACATATTTTAAACAAGTTCTTGGAAATTATCATATTTGTGATTTTCAATAAATCCTTAGTTACATTTTCTAAATGATATCCATGCTTCCTTTTCAATTTCTGTCATGGTATCCCCTAATTCTTTAGAGAGCAACATCTTGCTAATTTGTGGTCCAATGAAAATTCCATTTCAAATTTTCACTTCACATATTTTAGGAAACGTAGTCCTAATAAAATTAAGGCATTGTCCATTCAAGTCTAGTGTCATCATAAATTGTTTTGCTAAGCCTAATTTTATGTGTAAAGGTGGTAAAAAATTTCTATTTACATCAACAAGTGGTTTGTATAGAACATTTAGCATCCCAGGATGTAATTCTTTTTGAACTGGCCAATTTTTTCTTACATAGTTGTATTCATCAGCTCTTGAATTCCCCTGGCACAAAAAACAGGAATATTTGGTATAGCCAGCTTGAAGCCCAATTAGAAAGGCTATCATTTTAAAGTCACCAATCAAATTTAGCACTATATTTATTTGATGGCTGCTTTTCCCAATCTAATAGTCACAAACATAACAAAAACTGTTCAGTGAATGTCTGCATTGTCTTGATCAAGAGACCATTAAGTGTAAGTAATTAAAATCTAAAGCAAAACATTTAACACTAATAGTAACATTTTAGAACATAAACATGGTTCAACTCAAATCTATAAATACAAAAGCCAACATGACAATATAGCCAGCTAATCAAACAAACCAAAAAATAAGTCTCAATTTCCGACTAATAAATTAACTTCTGGAAAAAATGGTTGCCATTTTTTAAATCAGCATAGCAAAAAGGCATATATACACTCAAAAAACTGTTGAGGGCAATTTTTTGTTACATTGTATTACATGTACAACAAACAAATGACATTTATATTTAAAATGAAACATATATACAAACTGTCATCACAGTGTATTTACAAAACAGCATTAGACCATCTAAAATAAATGCCACTGTCTTCATTAAAATGTGTACAAAACTTTTATACAAAAGACTATTCTCCGAATGCAATGAATGATCTAAATCAATAATGTAAAATTTTAAACAAAAGACATGTCTACCACTGTGTATAGTTAATGTTTTACAATGTTCATTTTCATTTTAATTCATCTGAATCATGGAACCTAAAGACAGGGTAAAGCAAAGAATACAACAATTATTTTTACTTTCCAAATGAGGAATAGCTTTGTTATTTCAAAACTGTGTAATGTGATATTGTTTTTGAAAGGATAAAACAATGCATACTCTAAACAAATACAATTGTGGTGGTACTTTCATAATTACACAAACCAAATCAATTGTTTTCTAGCATGACATACATACAAAACACATCTTCAAGGGGATTGTTTTTCTAGTGTAAGACAAGGTAATAAATCAATGAGGCTTTTCTTGATGTGCAGACAAAATCAAACCAATGCAATATATTTTTTGTGATTACAGACACAATGTTAATCTTCAATCATGTAGAGCAAAACTAAACACATTGTTATTAAAACATAAAAAATAATTTCATTACCATTATTGTGATGATTTGAATGAATATGGAGGCTTTTCATACATCAAGTGTAAAATGTATAAACAGTCAAATCTAAAATAAATTGCTAATAAAACAAATTAATTACTTATAATTCCATTATTGTGAGGACTTGAACAACTTGTAGGCTTTTTTTCAATCATTGATTAGAGGCATATAGCAGACTTTTAATCAAAAAATCTAAACAAATTATTAATTGCAATATATAAATTAATTATCATACTTTTGTTAAGTCATAAAGAAATTTTCCATTACAATATGCATGAATTCAAATTGATTACAGAGTCAGGAGGAGGTGTTGATACAAATCATTTCACATGTCTAAACAACAATTATTAAAATGTAAAATACATGTAAATGTAATCTATACCTTTATGACCATATGGCAAACTTTGGTAATGATCCAGCAGATATCTTTTATGGAGTTAGTGCAATCTTGTTCATTCTCTCCACCAAAATGTCATGATTGTGACCATCTCACACCATAGAATTTCTTCTGCATCCAAAACCTGTTTGAAGACATTGAAATTCATGGTTTTCTTGACAACACCTGTACCCCCTTAGCACTTGATTTTAGGCTTAAATCCCTACTGTTTGCACACACATATTTGATGGAATACATTTTTTATTTTAAAGTGACTACCTGTAGGGCTTTAGAAATTGTAATTGCTGGAACTGCAATGCCTTGTGGAATTTTGTCATGTTTAGACTCAGTGCAATATAAAATTTGAGTATCTCATAACACACTACATACTCCTTTTTGTCAAAAAATGTCTGCATTAATTTTGGCACTTTTCCCATCTTTAAATTTAATCTGGTTTTTATATGTTTCTGGTATGTGGTGCCAAATGATAATCTGAATGATCATCATGCAAATGTGATGGATAAAGAATTTTGACCATTACCAAAAAGCCTCTATCTGCCTCTGATGGTGTTGCAAGTATATTTTCTAGACTCTAATGTGTCAAGCATAGGCCTCCTGTGGGTAAAAACTCACACACAGAAGCTCCATACAGTGAATTCATGTCAAAAAAAGAGAATATATGGACTCTTTCCCACTATCATAGTCCTCCACCAAGGGGCTGTTGGTTTTAAAATAATGATCAGAAAACACCCCAGACATGCCTCCTCTAATACCAGATTCAATAAATTCTAATTGATCAAGATTGGAAATGGGATTCAATGTTCTCTGCATATATTTTAGTATTGCATTCCACCTGTAATTTGAGGCAATAAAGAATTGCATTGGGTCAAGCTATAGGTTTCCATACTTTCCAGTCTAAACTCACTAATGACATCAGTAAGAAGTGTGTCTGCTTTCAAATAGTTGTCATGATAGTCGTTGAGTGTCTGAAAGTCTCCTTTTACCCATGTATGTTCACACCCAAAGTCCAACTCCAATCAGTCTATTTTTCCAGTGCTTCAAATCTGGAAGCTGTGTGTCATTAAACTTTTCAAAACTATCAAAAACATCATAGCAGAATACACCTTTGACTGCAGTAAATGCTCCTGCTTTTTGATCATTCATACTGTAACATCCTCTACCAGGCATTGTCATCTGGTTTCCTTATTATACTGTTATAATTAGAATGATATATTAGCAGGTAGGGATGTACTGTTCTTATACTGCTTAAATTCTACATTATTAATTCCATTAACTATAATTAACAGATGATATAATGAACACTATTTAGGTGATGAAGAACAACAAGAACATGTACTTGTTCAGTAATGGTTGTATTATAGTGTGAGGCCCTGACCATATGGTTTTTCGTTTCTTAACCTAGTTTGGGTCAGTGAGTTTTGTTGGTGTGAATACATATACCCTATCTCTTACCTTATGTGCATAACCATAGATTTTTCTATTATAATTACATTGTTGTCTCACAGCTGACTTCTTGATGCTGTGGCACAATTACAGAGACAATGTTTATATTCAATAATGTAGATTAGTAAAACAAAAAATTACCATTATTGTTAGGACTTGAACAAATTGGAGGCTATTTTTCAATTTTTGATTAGAGGCATATAGCAGACTTCTTATTATAAAATCTAAACAAGTTATTTATTGCAATATATAGATTAATTATCATACTTTTACATGAGTCAAAACAAACAGAAGAGGTTTTTGTGGGAACATCGCTTTCCTTTTTTAAAGTATGAATCTAAACAAAGATATAGATATACAAACAACAAAATTTTTTATACTGATTTTTAGCATAGCAAAGATGAAGATAGAAAAACATACTTGTGGAGAATTGGCGAAACAACATGATCAATAATAAAATCTAAGAAGGGAAAACATTGTTAATTTTCAAATGAATTTTTCCATTACAATATACACAAACTCAACATGATTATGGAGGCAGTACAGTATGTACATGTAGATAAAAATAATCTTACATTGTCTAAATAACAATTATTAAAATGTGCAAAAATTAAATTTCATATACCTAAATGAGGTCTTTTGATACTTGCAGATGGTCTATCTATGGAGGCTTCATGTGATTGAAAAACTAAACAACATTCATTAAACCATATACAATATAAATGATATATATATATATATATATATATATATATATATATATATATATATATAATATATATTATATATTATATGGGAATTTTAAAGTTGATTGTGGAATATCTAAATAGAAAATTAATAAAATAGATGTAAATGCAATCTATACCTTTATAACCATACAGCAAAATTTTGTCATTTTCAGACCCTGTGTGATACATAATTTGAGGACCTCATAATGCACTACGTACTCTTTTTGTCAAAAAATGTTTGCAATAATGTTGAAACTTTTCCAGTCATTAATTTTAATGCAGATTTTATATGTCTATGATATGGTGACAGTAGCTCATCATCTACATACATTTTATGTTGAGCTAGACAGTAATAAAAGTGTTCCTCATGTAGGTGAGGGGTAATTAAGGTAAACCATTATCAGATAGCCCCTACTTGCCTCAGATGGTGTTGTGTGTATATTTTCTAGATTGTAATCTGTCCAACACAAGCGTCCAGTGGGTAAATACATACAAATGAGAGGCCTTATGTGCAAATATGGTGGTGAAATATAGTGATCAATTCAAAACATTACAGTCACTATGGGACATTCCTCTAGGTTTACCACTATAGTGACAGTGATCTATTACTTTTTTATGTTGTTTCAAATAGTTTTTCACAAAAAACTCAGATAGTTGCATTTCCCAGCATTCTTACATAATCATCTTTACTTATTTTTAGTCCACAATGTTTTTGCATAGGCTGGAATGAATCAAGGGCAATCTTTTTAAAACATTCCCATGCTTCAGACATACAATCTTCTCCAGAAAAAAATTTGGAGGAAAGTAGTGCCTTCTCCATCATTGTTGCAATACATATGCATGAGGGTTTCTGTTTTAGTTTTTACTGTGTAGCTGGTGGAAGGATTGTTTGTGGGTCCATGTACTTTTTCTGAGATTGTTTAAATATCAAATATAGCCATCATTTGTACATTATTTTTTGCCCTGTTTTTTAAATTGATTTTTCTCTGATTGACAGGGAAGCATAATTTATTGTTCTGGAGATCCATTACACTTTTTCTGAGGCCTTCAAAATTTTCTTTCACATGGAAGTTAGTTAAACATTTAAGGCATTGCATATACTTGGTTGTATTTTAAAAAATTTTAAGTAGGCATTCAAATTTGATATGGTTACATAATGACTATTATCATCCCCCCCCCTGAATTAACATCAAATTTGCAGTTTTTTCATTGTGCTTTTCTGGCATGTAGGCTAGTATAAGGGTTTGATCATCATTTAGTGCATAAACAATCACCTTGATTTCATTGAGGTCCTCAAACACACAGACATCATTTACAGACACAGGGAATGTATTCATAAACTTACTTAGATAGGGGACTTCATGCCTAATTTCAGGATGCAGACACACCAAAATTGTTAAATAAAACAATTATTTGATTACCCAATATTTGCATTTACAAGGAAATGGTTTCTCTTGAGATAATCAGGTAGTGGGATAAATATGCCAGGGTTGGATGATATTTTGCAATCCATAGCTCTACATTATTAATATTTTTTTACCATCCATCCAGAGTATTATGAGCATACATGGAAATGTAGTTTACAAGCTCATTTACTATATTAGAAAAGCTTGCCTCACAAAGACTTGTACAAGAGACAAAAGCTGGTTGGGTATATGATGAAATATCTTTCTTCAATACCCTCAATTTGAGACATTTCAACTCAAGCCACCAAATAAACTTTGGCAGAGAAATGTTTGTAAGCATCATCCTGAATAATACTAGTAATAGATGAGTATTCCTAAGAAAATGGTGCATATGTATCAATAGTGGTTAAGGGCTGGCTTTGAAAACAAGCAAAACTACCTTTACAGGCAACATTAGTCTTGAACAATTCAATAGGATTAACAGATGGCAGTGGGGGTGATGGTACTTGATCAGCAGTAGACATCTGGTTGTTGTACAAATCATCACATCCAAATAAAGGTTTACAAGCATAGCATAGATTCACCTGTGTTTTTATGCCTATTATTTAAATGCTTTTGGAGTGCTATTGGGTGGGGTTAATATATTTCAGTGGGAGCATTCAAATGGAGAAGAAGTTGTGGACTAAATATTATTAAGTTGGGGAGAAGGGCAATTGAATAATGATAGTCACATATTTCAATCATACTACAAGTGTTTAACATAAGCAATAACATGTATCATTCAACATGTAAAATGAATCTGTTAAAATATATACTTTGTAGAAAAAAAGAGATGAGTCCACATATTTCAAAATAAAGAACAATTCTGCATTGTCAGCAACCAGTACACTATACTAGTTTTTTAATGTCTTCATAATTTACATAAAATTAATTGAGCATAAACTTAATTTCAAATTTACAATGATTATAAACATTCAAAAATATTAATAACATATATTGTTATATACACCATTTTTTCCCATCTTAAAAACAATTTAAAAAAATAATTTTTACAATTTTACAAACAAAATGTACTCATGTAGTATTTGGGGGATTGGTATGTTGACCAGACCCAAGTTAGAGACTTTTTCCTGGCTTGTACCTAGCCATCACATGGCCAACATGAGTCTCAAAATCCTGGGATATAGGGTCAGACTCCATAGGGGAAAAGATGAAGTGGTGGTGTTTTTATCAGGCAAAATTTCAAATGCAAAAACCTATCTTAACATATTGAAAAACAATGTGAAATAATATTGTACAAATACTTACAATTTAGGATTAAAGGGAACATCAATGGTATCCTTGTACATATTCTCTTGAATGATTTCTTGGAATTGATCATTCCATCCAGAAATAAAATCTTGAGGATTTCTGGTTGAGCTTATTGCACTTGTAGATTGTATGTTAACACATAATTCAATGAATTTTTCAAATGCTTTCTATCACTTATAGGTGGTAATTGTTTACATTTATCTAATTGTTTACTGTTTATCTAATAACAAAAATTTAACTTGTTACAATATTTCATGGATAATATTACATTAATTTTAATTGGGAAAAACATTAAATAAAAACAATTTGCAGAAAAAAAATTTATTACTAATCAATGTAACATGTATAATAATATTTTAAGAACTCACAGTATTTAAAGAAAAACATGTCTGTACTAGGAGAAGTCTAACAATTTTGTGATAAAAGTTTGTTCACATACTGTCTCCAAACAAGTGATTTTACAACCTCAAATATTTGCTTATTTACCATTTGAATATATATCTGTGATTTTCATAAAGAATTGTATATTTAAGAACATCAATACATATAAAAACAATAGATTTCATGTACCTTGTAAATATCATGGTTAAATTGATATTTGAATAACTAAAATTTCTTAAGATTTTCACACACTAGTTTGTTACTAAATGATTGACAATAAATCAGTTAATATATTAAAATTTTAAGCCAATAGCAAATAATTGAACACTTGACTAAATCAAGTAATAAAAATACATATTTTAAGAAAAAATTTACTCATGAACTGATTGCTTGTGTAAATTTCTAAAGGGATTTGAAGTAATTTGAGACTGTTCATTTACTAGGTTATCAGCTCTTTAAATTTTTGCCATTTGAATGCATAAGATGAAAAAAGTAAGTAATAATGTGTAAAAACACAATCACACACTACAAAAAACACAATAAAGCAAAAGAAGCCATGAGAAAGCTATCACTCACAACAAAAAACACAATAAAGCAGCAAGACAACATAAAAAAGCAAGTAAAAAAATCACACACCAAAAAACACAATAGAGCAAAAGAAAACATGCAAAAAGCAAGTAATAATATGCAAAACACAGGCATACACCACAAAAACACACAATAATCAAAAGAAAATATGCAAAGAGCAAGTAATAATGTGTATACAAAGACATGTTACAAAAAAAACAAAGCAAGAAAAAACAAATTCTCTTGAATGCTATGTCTTAAAAACTCTATTAAGCTCAGATTTTATTTCAAAAATTTCAATATATTTGATTTTAAAATGTTTAAAATGAAAATTCAGTTAATTTGGTTTTCATACTTACATATTGCACAATAAATATTTTCATTAGTGAATTCAATGAGAAAAATGTCTTACAGGAGTATATTAATACTTGCTAACTTAATAGTTAAGTAAAACAAGGTCATTTATCAGTTAAGAAAAGACAATAGAATTTTACTCATTTAAAATCAAAGTGTGGGAGTTTACATTTTTTCTGCCAAAACTAGTGATTAATGAAAATTGTTGTACATTACAATGTAGAAAAGTGAATACAAGATGCTATTGAAAAATTAAATTGTAAAACATTTAATGTCCCTGAAAAAAAATCTTTAAATGTTACAATATTATAACATCCTCTACCAGGCATTATTACTGTTTGTCCTTTGTTACTATATAACATTGGTTGTATATTTGTGGGTAGGGATTTACTAACTTGACACTGCTTTAGCTTTTGTGTATTTCTGTTAACCTAACTTAACAAGATTTAACTATTCACTATTTAGGTGACAAAGCCATGCAGTATTTCCTTCAATGATTGATATTGGGCATCTACCTGAAGCTGATCTAGACATCCAGTTTCACCTTTTAACCAAGGATCCACTTGGTTGAGTTCCACCTCTCAGCTCAGCAATATAACTTATGTGTACCCTATCCTAGCTCAGTGTATACTAGAGGCAAGACACAATTCAACTTAGTCTCTTTTTATAAAAGTGGTTCTTGAATGTGCAACCAGACTTGTTACTAGCTGCTTAATTAATATTACATGTAGCCATTACCAAAATATATTGGCTTTGATAAATAGTTTAATATTGAGCAGCTTCTTAACCTATATTTATTAATTAGTACATGTTCAGTCACTTTATTGGTCATTTTATAGTCACTAATTTGGATCTGAAATAGTAATAATATATTACCTAGGTTTCTGTCATCCAACTGTATTTCAAATTCATTTATTTTAATACATTTACTGAATGATCACTAGTCAGCTAAGCAAGAGAAAAACCCCTATACCTAAAATAAGTACACTTTCATGATCTGGCACAAAGACTCTAGAATCAATCTTGTGATGGATCCAGACCACTACTAAACACAACTCATTTAGCTTGACATTCTATTAAATAATCAAACTGTATCAAGAAAATAATATATGAATTCCAAATGAATTTCTTTATCAATTACTTACAGTGAATTTAAACTATTTATAGCATTTTTGGAAAAGTACCTGTTGATTTCAAATTTAGACTGTTTGTCTGCCAAGATGGCAGCTAAAAATAATAGAAGTGACTTTGCCCCCTCAGTTTCAACAAAAGTATTATTATTGACACATACTAATCTCTCATAATTGACACTTTTTCTTACTTGGTTGTATAACACAAATTAATCTAAACTGATCATATATTTTTACAATGTTTTTTAATCATAATTGTTTTCAATCTTATTCTCCTTCTAAATCAATGTTAGCAGCTTAGTTAATTTAGATGATGCTACACGTCCTCCTCAGCTTGCATTATTTTTAGCACAGCTCCCTCTCATTGTACTAAGGTGTCTGTTTTCCATAATATCAATTCTGCCTCTTGACCTTCCCATTTAGTTTTTTCAAATTCAGAATGCTTGGTCATTTTTAAGACTGCCTCTCTTTCTGTGGTTACTGTATTCACATATTTCAAGAATTTTGCCTCTCTGATGTTCTCCACTATTAGTGTAATTTCTCACAACTCATTGATCTTTCTCTAGAATATGTCATAGGATTTTTGATAGAGCTGTATTCCCTTGATTCCTATCATCAGCATCATCTGCACATTGGCCTGGCTAGTGTGGGCTAAGTCTTCTCATATTTGGTTGTCTGGATAGAAAAATGTAAAAACTTTTCTCAAGCTTCATGTATTTGGTTTGGATCATTCTTAAATATCCTCATCATTATTACAATTTCTACTCTCTTTGTGATGTCATAGTAGCAATATTTCTTTTCCCAGATATCTGTCCACACTATGTCATTAACACCAGAGAATAACATTATTGCTTTTGGAGTACAGCCTTTGATTTTGTTCCTTAGATCTTTTAGTTGTACATGAATAGGTTTTACTTTTGTGTACAGTTGTTACAGGGTTATCATCCCTTCAATGTACACCCTTTTACAATTGTTATTTTTTAACATTATCTCCTTGGATCTCTTGTAATCATCATGTTCTATCACCATTCTCACTTTCTCTTTTGTGTTTACATATGATTTATATTTATGTAAGACGTCTTTGGCAACTTTTACCTCCTTTGGCATTCTCCAATGTGGGAGGATCATTGGTATCAATATTGTTTCCTGCAGTGTGCATATTAGAATTTTTATTTCAATCTGTCTTTCTATGTGTTCATATGGGCCCATTGTTGTTGGTGCCATTGCTAAACCTATTGTGGCAGGATAGTTCATTTTCCCCTCCATGATCATATTCCAGAATGCTTGTGTCAATCCTCTCCTGCTCAGCTTTAATTTTATTTCTTCTTTTATGTCTTTCATTGTTGCAGCTCTCTGTTGCTCTATTATGTTTTGATAGTTTCTTTCTTTGAATTCTTTAGATTCTCTTGTCACCTTAATTTCAACTAGGAAGCATTCATCATCTGTATCTATCCACTCAATTGTTCTAGCTGGGCTCACTTCTCCCCAATTTTTGATATTTATCCTGTTGATTGTCTGTTGAGTTTTGGGAGATAGTAGTAGATGTGAGGATGTTAGCAGTTCCTCCTCTTCCATGATTTCTCTCTGTGATTTTGTTACCATTTCACAGACTTCCACTGGTTTGGTTATCCCACCTTTTTTCATCATCTCTGTGCTCTTAATTATTTTAGTGAATGTATGGACTGTCTCACTCATACCTTTCCATTGCTTTTTCTAATATTTTCTGCATGTTCTTCTGTACTGCTGTGTTTCTGATCTCCTTGGTACTTACTAATTTTCTTTTTATGATTTTTCTCATTATGATCCATGGTTGGTTCTCCACTTGTTTCAGCCATGTTTCTGATGTTGCTCCCCACATATGCTTTTTCATTTGTTCCTCAAATATCATTATTTTGTTTGGGCATATCCCCATTTTGTTTGCCATATCAACTATAGCCATTTTCCCCATCAGGTTTTTGTTCATTATGATGTGACTAATTATCTTTTCCATAGTCTGCATTGGTTTTTCTGCCTTGTTGGATGACTCCATTTTCTCAATATGGCCTTTAAGAAGCCATTTCTTTGGTTGCATGTTGATCAGGGCTAGCACTATTTTGAATTTCTTGGCTTTTGTAAAATTGTTTCTCATATGTTGCAAAATCCGTAGTTCTTCAGTTGTGAATATTGCCAGTATCCATGCTGTTGTTCTGTATCAAATCTCTGGCAAATTTTTCTCTTTGAATATTAACTGCTGGAAGTCCCTTGTGTTCAGTTTGTATGCCTGGTTTACTTCCATGAGTGCCAATTCTATTGATTTATATAATTTCCTCAATGGTGCTTCTATCCTTATTATTTCTGGCCTGTTATTTGCATCCAGTACTAGTGGTAGGTTTTTGTGATATTTCTGATGCGTGATTTTGTTTCTGGTGACAATTTCTTGAAAGCATTATAATACATTTTTGTTTTTCCAATAAAATAGGGGTGCAGGGTTTCTCCATTGATCTTAGACATTTGTTTTTCTCTCTCCTTAGATCATATTGTTCTCTCTGAGGTAGTATCTGAGGAGGTATGTAGCTGTTTCATCTGTAATGGTAATTTGCTGTTGCTTGGTTCACAGTCGATGGGCTGTGAATCTGTGCTGATGGTTTCTACTGCTTCACCATTGAATTGGTTCACAGTTACTCCCATCAGCACTTGACCAGTTGTGGTTCCTGTGGAGATGACATCAGTGTTGAATTACTTTTGTATCTCCACAGTTCTTCCACCACTTACACCTTCCCCTGGAAATCCAAATGTCTTGCTGCCCTTGAATCAGCATTGTGGACTCTTTGAAGAAAAGTTGTGCTGCTGTGCACCAGTTCCCTGCGTGCTCTTGAATCAACTGTGCAGATCTCTGGAGGGAGACGCCATTTGTCTGTTTGTCTCTCTGCCCTTGAATCAGCCTTGGGGACTACTAGGAAACCTTCTCACTCTACATTGTCTATTCATCAGCTCTTCATTCTTGTCCCTTCTGCCCTTGAATCAACATCTGGTTTGAGAACTTCTGCATACTCTCCTTCTCCTGTTCATGGCTGAGAGCTCCTCTTGTTGTTGATTCTGTTGCACTCTCTTCCTCATCAGTGGGAGCATCATTTTCTTCTAGTTTCCTAAATTCAGTTAGTAAATTTAAATCCCATATTTCAGGGTCATATATAAGTTTATTTCTTGCTGTACTTTGGGGCAGCACCATTTCTCTTATGTTTTCATCTTTGATATCTGCTGTGAATTCCTCATTGAATTCTTCTTCAGGTAAACTATCTAAATCACACAAATCATATATAATTTCATTGCCATTAACTTGGCATATTTTGAACTCAGTGTTTTCATCTATCTTCATCTCTTCAATGTCCACCATTGCTCATTTGAGATTTTGAAAATATAATAGTCTGTCATTGTCTAACATGTATTTGTTATTTGGTAATGTTTGTGTTATTGTATAGGGTCCAGACCATACTGTTTTTAAGTTTTCAGACTTGGTTTGTGTCTGTGAGTTTCATTGCAGTGAATCCATACACTTTGTCTCCTACCTTATGTGCATGTCCATAGATTTCTTTATTATAATTATATTGTTGTCTCACAGTCAACTTCTTTATGTTGTGACACATTGTTTTGTGGATCCCTGTAATCTGCTTTCTTAGTTGATTTATGTATTTGTTGTCTAATTTTTGCTGTAATTGGCATACTGCATTGGTAACAGTGTTGCTGCTTCTCTTCCAAACATTGCTTTGAATAGTGTCACTCCTGTTGTCACATGCAGCAATGTGTTATAATAATACTCTACCATCTCAATGACCTTTCTCCATTTATTTCCTCCTATTCTTGATGTTGCCACCCTGATTAACTAAAATTAGTGTTTAATTGAGTTGCTCTACAGCTCTGTTGGCCAGTGGGTGGTAGGCTGTTGTCTGTTTGCTTGCTATTTCCAGAAGCTTTGCCATTTCTTGAAAAAGCCTGCACTCAAATTGGGGCCCTTTGTCAGTTAATTTTGTTTCCATTGGGCCAAATTGTAAAATCCATTCTTTCAGTACAAATTCTGCTGTTTTTTCTGCTGTTGAATTTCTCATTGGGATCATTCTTGCATATTTTGTAAAGTTGTTGACCATTACCAGTAAGTGTTGATAACCCTCCTTGTCTTTTGACAATATCTCCAGGTCTATATGAACTATCTCACTCAGTTGTGTCATGATAATCTATTCTAGTGGTACTCTCTGTGTTGGCAAATGCTCTTTATTGTGTAGTAGTCATGTGGTGCACTTGTTGATTATGTTCTTAGTGACTTTCCTTACTGCCATTGTTATAAATTTTGCATTAAACGTTTTCTCTGTTTGTGTGATTCCCAAATGGCCCCTTTCTTGTATCTTTCTTATCAACTCCTTCTTAAAGTAGTCAGGTATCATGATTCTGTTATTGTTAGCTTTTATGTACAGTAATCCATTTCAGTTTATTCTCCACTTGTACTGTTTATAGTACCCTGCAGTTAATTTCAACAGTGTTGTTTGGGGTTCTCTTATCTTTTTTATGATTTTGCAGAGGATCATGTCATCCCTCTGTTTTTCCACTATTTCCTGTTTGGATATTTCTTCCCTCATCAGTATTGGTAGGACTGCTTGGCCTTTCTTATCCACATTTATGTTAGGCAGTCCCTTGTATTCAGTGAGTGGCAGGAATTGGAACTGTTTTTTGTCTCCATTTAATTTTGCTGCATCTCTTTGGTATTCTGGTAATGACGTCCAGAAGTCCACATTGTTGTGTAAGGTGCCTTTCCTATACTTGATTGAAAACATAAATTTGTTCAAGTATTCAATCCATCATTACACTATTCCAGACTTATCCCTTGACAACTTTTTTAGCCAGACTAGTCCACTGTTGTCTGTGCAAACTCTGAATTCTCAGCTGATCAAGAAATGCCTAAATTTTTCAATGCTCTCAATCAATGCCAGTATTTCCACCTTGGTTGATCCGTAGTTTTCCTCACTTGCTTTTAATTTTCAACTAAAAAATTGTATGGGGACCTCCTGATTGCCACTTTGCTTGTGCACAATCCAATATGAACTGTTCATTGTAGTCTGGCGTATTTAGAGATGGTAACTTAGCTAATTATTCTTTGATGTTGTCTAGCTCCTCCTGTTCCTGCCATGTCCATACAAATGGTACTGCTTTTCTCATTAGTTTAGTCATTTTTGCTGTCTTGCTGGTGATATTTGGAATGAAGATGTCATAGTAATTGAAGAATCCCATTATTCTCTGTATGTCCTTCTTGTTGTTGGATTTTTCTATTTTCTGGATCATCTTGTAACATCCTCTACCAACATTGCTACTGTTTATCCTTTGTTACTGTATAACATTAGTTGTATCTTTGTGGGTAGGGATTTACTAACTAGATACTGTTTAGCTTTTGTTTACTTCTGTTAACATAATGTAACTAGATTTAACTATTCACTATTTAGGTGATGAAGCCATACAGCAATCTCTCCAAAGATCAATAGTGGGCATCTGCCCAAAGCTGATCTCCACATCCAGTTTCACCAGTCCATCCATGATCCATTTGATTGAGTTCCACCTCTCAGCTCAGCAATATAACTTACATGAACCCTATCCTAGCTCAGTGTATGCTCAAGACAAGGCACAATTTGACTTATACTCTATTTTGTAAAAGTATTTCTTGAATGTGCAACCAGACTTGTTACTAGCTGCTTAATTAATATTACATGTAGCCATTACCAAAATATATTGGCTTTGATAAATAGTTTAATATTGAGCAGCTTCCTAACCTATATTTATTAATTAGTACATGTTCAGTCACTTTATCAGTCATTTTATAGTCACAAAATGGGATCTGAAATAGTAATAATATATTACCTAGGTTTCTGTCATCCAACTGTATTTCAAATTCATTTATTTTAATACATGTACTGAATGATCACTAGTCAGCTAAGCAAGAGAAAAACACCTATACCTAACTTAAGTGCACTTTCATAGTCTGGCACAAAGACCTTAGAATCAATCTTGATGATGGATCCAGACCACTACTAAACACCACTCATTTAGCTTGACATCATAACAAATATTCAAACTGTATTAACAGAACAAAATAAGAATTCCAAATAAAATTCTTTATCAATTGCTTACAAAGTTCTGAATCTATTTTTAGCAAATTCAGAAAAGTACCTGTTGATTTCAAATTTGAACTATCATCTGCAAATGTGGCAGCTAAAAATAATGGAAGTGATTTTGCCCCCTCATTTTGCCAAAAGTATTGTCATCAACAGATACTAATCTCTTAAAGTTGACACTTATTGTTTCTTGGTTGCATGATACAAATTAATCTAACTGATCTAATAATTTATAATATTGCTAATCAAAATTTCTTTATCAATTACTTACAGTGAATTTAATGTATTTATAGTATTTTTGGAAAAAAACCTGTTGATTTCAAATTTAGACTGTTTATCTGCCAAGATGGCAGCTAAAAATAATAGAAGTGACTTTGCCCCCTCAGTTTCAACAAAATTATTATTATTGACAGATACTAATCTCTCATAATTGACACTTTTTCTTACTTGGTTGTATAACACAAATTAATCTAAACTGATCATATATTTTTACAATGTTTTTTAATCATAATTGTTTTCAATCTTAGTCTGATTTCAAATCAAAGTTAGCAGCTTGATTATTTTGGATGATGCCAAACACCCTCCTCAGCTTGCGTTATTTTTTGCACAGCACATTCTCCATGTACTAGCATGTCTGCTTTCTGAACTATTGATTCAGCCTCCTGATCCTCCCATTTGGTGGTTTTGAATTCAGTTTGTTTTGTCATCTTCAGGACTGCCTCTCTTTCTGTCATAACTGTGTTGGCATATCTTAAGAATATCATCTCCCAGATGTTCTCAGCAATTGGCATGATCTCTCTTAGCTTGTTAATCTTTTGTGAGAATATTTGGTAATAATTTTGATAAAGCTGTATGCCTTTGATTCTGATCATTAATGTCATCTGCACATTGGCCCTGCTTGTATGGCATAGATCTTCTCTTATCTGGTTATCTGGGTAAAAGAATGTGAACACCTTCCTTAGACTTCATGTATTTGCCACGTCCTTGTAAAAGAAGCTGATATTATCCATTACCTCTTGCTTGCTTATGTCATTAGGATTGTTTTTGTTGATTCTCATCATTGTCATGATTTCTACTCTTCTTGTGATGTCTTAGTTATGGTATTTTCTTTCCCAGATATTTGTCCAAACAATATTGTTTACCCCAGAGAATAACATTATTGCCTTCAGAGTGTGGCTTTCTATTTCTTTTCTGAGGTCTTGTAATTGTATATTGATGGGTTTCCCCTGTGTATACAGCTGGTATCACATTATTGTTCCTTTGATGAACACTCTTTCTTTATTATCATTTTTCAACATTATCTCTTTAGATTTCTTATAGTCGTCACACTCTATCATAGCCTTAGCCTTCTCTTGCATGTTTAAATAAGATTTATAATCATGTAGAAAGGCTTTGGCAGTCTCCATAGTGGGAGGACAATTGGTATCAATATTGTTTATGGTGGCGTGCAGATTAAGAATTTTGTCTCAATTTGTCTCTCTATATGTGGATATGGGCCTGCTGCAGTTGGTGCTGTCACTAGGCCTATCATGGCGGGGTAGTTCATTTTCCCTTCTGAAATTGTGTTCCAGAATGCTTGCGTGAGTCCCTTTCTACTCAAATTTTAATCATATTTCTTCCTTGATGTCTATTCTTGATGTTATGCATTCAATGTCTACTGAAAATTGGTTATATGGCTTAAGCAGTTCTTCCAGTTCCATTCTCATGAATGCTTCTGTAAACATTAGCTTCATTGTTGCTACAGTTTGTTGCTATTAGTAGTATATAAGCGAGTCCTTCCCGTTACACTTTTTTCTGATTGGTCGAGAGGGGGAGTGAAGCCCGTTACACTTTTTTCTGATTGGTCGAGAGGGGTGGCCTTTGACCTGAGGCGTTGTGGATATTGGCGAGGGGGGAAAGTTTTGCTGACGTCATGCATGTACTTTTACTAGTTTTTGTGTTATTTATGTGGCCTAATTTAGTTTGCATTTTTTTACTTTTTTACTTTCCCACATAATTACATTTTTTACTTTCCCACACTATCTTACATTTTTTAGTTTCCCACTAATTTAGTTTGCATTTTTTTTACTTTTTTACTTTCCCACATTACATTTTTTACTTTCCCACACTACCTTACATTTTTTAGTTTCCCACATTAACATACATTTTTTTAGTTTTACTTTCCCACATTAATTTTACTTTACATGTATAAATTTCCCACATTAATTTACTTTACATGTATTACTTTGAAAAATATTTTCCAAATAAAAATAAATATTAATAATAATATTTAATAAACGTACGTGGTAAAACCCACATACGTGTTTAAGACAAGACAAAAATGTAATTTATTCTACACTTTGCTTATAATGATCATATATATCGTACTATTAAATTTGTCTATCGGACTAGTTTATCATCACTGTTGTTGGGGGGAATTCTGTAGGAAACAAACGCAATGTGCATTTACACATTATGAATTTCAAATGGTAGCATCTAAATTAATGGTTAATATACAAGTCAAACGAGATGACATTCACAATATAAAACACATGACAACTAAATGTTTAAACAAATTCAATTAAAAATTAACAAACAAACGACGTTTCTATAAAGTCTATGATAAATTTACATCAGACTGCAAATTCGCAGCAATTTATTAAAATAAAATTACGTTTTAAA
>CABFPE010000399.1:417871-436119 GCA_900660155.1 Hofstenia miamia | reverse complement strand
ATGGAACAACTGAAGAGGAAACATCATACTGCCCAGTCACCTAAACAGTGATGGTTAATACCCAAGTACTTAATTAACATAACTAGTTAATAAGAACGAAAAGTTTGATGGATCAACAAATGGGTAACACCTCACCCGCAGTTTACTAAGCATCCCTTAACAGTGATTAGACACGGCGTAACAAGCTAGGTGGAGGATGTTACACTGGCAATGACGTCCAGAAATCTGCGTTGTTATGTAGGGTGCCTTTCCTATGCTCAATTGAGAATGTAAATTCATTCAAATATTGGATCCATCATGACACTATTCCAGATTTGTCTCCACCTTGGTTGACCCATAATTTTCCTCACTTGCTCTTAACTTTCAAATGAAGAATTGAATGGGGACCTCTTTTCCATTTTTTATTTGTCCTAATGTGGCTCCAATTGCCACTTTATTTGCATTACAATCCAGTATGAACTGTTCTTTATAGTCTTGCATGTTGAGGGATGGTAATTTCACCAGGTCTTCTTTGATGTTATCCAACTCCTTCTGCTCCTGCCAGTTCCATATGAATGGTACTGATTTTCTCATTAGTCTAGTCATCTTTGCTGTTTTACTGGCTATGTTTGAAATGAAGGTGCTGTAATAGTTAAAAAATCCCATTATCCTTTGTATATCTTTCTTGTTGTTGGGTTTTTTTATTTTTCAGATCATCTCCTGCCTTTCTCAATTGTTCTCCCCACTCTATGTGTCTTATTCTTTAGCACTTTTGTGATGTATCTCTGGAAGGTTGCTGGTGCATTGCCTAGTCTGAACAGCATATATATCCACTCATATAACCCATATGGTGTTATGAATGCTGTTTTCTCAATGTCATCTTCTTCAATCTTTACCTGCCAGTAGGCTTTGCATATATGTAGTGCTTGCTCGCTTCATAAAGCATGTCCTCTATCCGTGGTAGGGGATATTAATCTTTCTTCACCACCTCATTTAGTTTGTGAAAGTCTATACATAGGCAATATTTATCCCCTTGTTTTACAAACGCCATTGGCACTGTGTACAGGATTTCACTCAGGCAGAATATCTTGTTGTTGATTAGTTCTTCTAATATACAATTGTATTCGTCTTTCATCTGTTCTGGCACTCTTCTGACTGGCAACTTAATGGGTTTGTCTTTTGTTGTGACTATTCTGTGTTTTTCACCCACTGCTTGTCCCACACTTATCTCTCCATAATTGAATATGTTTGTGCTTTTCCAACAATTACCTGAGTTTCATGATTTCCTGTTCTTTCAGATGTGAGTAGTCTTCATTCTTTATCTCATGTGTTCTGTAATGTTTTCTTCTTCATTTACTTTCATCCCTATGCCCTTGAGTTGGCTTTTGGGAGTACTTGCAACTTTGGTGGTGTTTGTCCACTTGCCCTTGAGTCAGCCATGTGGAGTACTATCTGCTTTCATTTGCAAGTCCTTGAATCAACTGTGCAAATTACTTGCTCCATTGTCGTCTCCTATTGCCTTCCAAATTAGTCTGATGTTGGATTTAATGTACTTTCCATAAATCCTCACTTGAGATTTCTTTAGATTAACATTTTTGTTCGTCATATTGAGGATTGGTATTCTTCGTTTTCTGTGCTTGATTGTGCAAATGCTAGATGGCATTGATACTCTTTTAGTGTTAATGACTTGGTTGTCACATAGCATTATGTCAGCTGTTATTGTGTCTTCCATTTCTATCATATGCATCTTCCTTTGATGCAGTTGTAGATGGATGTCTTCCTGCAATTCAAATATAATCGTTTTGTGTTTCCCTTGTTCTTCTTTGATTTCCATTTCTTCCTCTCTCACCTTTATAGTTCTGTTTGCATAGTTGATGACACACCCATTTCTTGCCAAGAAATTGTCACCCAGAATGACTTCATATGGCAACAGGTTATTATGTGTGTCCACTGCTACCAATAACTGTTTGAATGTTGTATTAGTAATTCTCATCTGTACTGCTTTTATCATTCCATTTGTGTCAATATATTCTCCTGATGTGTTAATTAATCTCTTGTTGCAACTATTCAAGTCTTCACATTTGAAACCTAGCTTCATTGTGCATTCATCCATGATTATTGATGTTGATTGTCACCTTTGTCATTACTCTATTGATCACTATCATAATTGTGTTTATTGTATCAAGATTTGTCAGGATCATTATCAATGCATGGTTTTTATGAGTTGCCACTCTGATTAGTTTTTTGACTCCTTGTTGGTTGGCAATGTTTCATCCATTTTGTCTTCTGATTGCAGTATACCTTTCTCATTTTTCCATCTTTCCCTTTAACTTTTATGATTTTTTCCAGTTTCATGTCATTGTAAGTTTTGTTTGGGGGACATGGTTTGACATTATTTCTCCATGTTGGTGCCTCTCTGTGCCATGCAGCTTTCTTGTATATCCATGCATTGTTTTCAATGGTTGCCTGTATATCAACTACCTTTTGGATCATTCTTTCTAGCTTGTCATCTATGTCACACTATATTTTGAACTGCATCATTATGCTTTCTGGCATTCCTTTGCAAATATGTGAAAATAGATTGAATTTGGAATACCTGTTTTCCCTTGAGCTCAGCATTAATAGACGTTCAACTTGTTGGATGTAGTTTTGAATGTCATTGGCCTTTTTCATCTTGGTTGCATTTAGAATTATTCAGTATTGATTTTGTATTAGTTTATGAAGTCTCCAATCAGTAATTCATAATTCCTCTTTGTTTCCACGTCCAACAACAGGTAATGTTGGGAAGCTGCACCTGTCAAATATAATGGGATTCTTGCTGCTGCTGCTTGCTGGCTTACTTTCCAGTCTGCCATTGTTAAATCAAACATCTGCAACAATTTGACAAATGTCAGTCTATAGCTGTCTACCCTTCCATTGAACTTTGGTAGTGTTGCTTTACAACGTATTGTGTTGTTGGTTGGTAGTTGTGGTAGAATTGAATTTTTGTACTTAGGTTTATTGTGATTCTTTATTGTGTCTTCCTCTTGTAGTTGTGTGGTTACTGCTTTCATAATCTCATTTATAATTTTCTGTTTCTCAGTGTCTGAGTCTTCATCCAATTCCTCATATATTGCTTCTTTGTTAGCCAGCATGTGCAGTGCTTGCAAATCACTCTCCTTCCTTGAATGAAATTCCATCTCGTGGGTCCTTATGTTCCCTTGGTTTTCTTCTTATGTTAGCTGTAGCAATCTCAGTTTGTCCTTTAGTTGCTCCAGGTCTCCTGCTTGTAAATCATTGTCCTCTATTAACTGTCTGTTTGTTCTTTCCAGTTGCTGATTTTTTTCCTGCCATTGTTGATTTTGTTCTAAGAACTATTTGTTTGATTTGGATAGCTGGTGTGTGAGGACTTTGATCTTGCTTTAGAATAATTTGCTTTGCTTGTCTAGTTGTGTTTCCATATTTAACTTGATTTCACTCAGGATGGTTTCATTTTGTCATTCCATCTGCTTAACTTTGTTTGTTAATTGTTCTATTTTGTTCCCCAAAAGTGCTTCATTTTCTTGGATTCTTCTTAGCATATTGATTATCTCTTGAGGGTTCGTCTCTGGGGGTGAATGTAGCAACTGTAGTTCCATGTTGGGGGATGAATGTTCACCAGAGTATGGTGATGATCACATTGTTCTAGGGGTTACTGTCCTGGGTGCTGTTTTCTTTGTGCTGCCTTTCTTTCCTTTTGTCATATTTTTCTTTGGTTCATAGTGGTGCACCTTCTTGATCACAATTCTGGGATCTTGTTGAAGTGCACTGGTTTGGGTTTTAGGTAGCTCTCTTTGTTGACTAGTTTGGTTTTCATGTAGTTGTCCTGTTGCTTAACTTCCACTCTCACTTATAGATCTTGTTGCAGTGTGTGGATTGTTCCACTGAATGTTTCTCTAGTAAAAGAACTTCTTTTCCAGGTTGTTGTTTTTGGCTGTCACAGTCGCATGTAACATCCTCTACCAGGCATTACTACTGTTTATCTTTTGTTACTATATAACATTAGTTGTATCACTGCAGGGGTAGGGATTTATTAACTAGATACTGTTTAGCTTTTGTATATTTCTGTTAACATAATGTAACTAGATTTAGCTATTCACTATTTAAGGTGATGAAGCCATACAGCAATCTCTCCAAAGATCAATAGTGGGCATCTGCCTGAAGCTGATCTCCACATCCAGTTTCACCAGTCCATTGATGATCCATTTGGTTGAGTTCCACCTCTCAGCAATATAACTTATGTGTACCCTATTCTAGCTCAGTGTATGCTCAAGACAAGGCACAATTCAACTTATACTCTATTTTGTAAAAGTGTTTCATGAATGTGTAACCAGACTTGTTACTAGCTGCTTAATTAATATTACATGTAGCTATTACTGAAATATATTAGCTTTGATAAATAGTTTAATATTGAGCAGCTTCCTAACCTACATTTATTAATTAGTACAATCAATTTATTGGTCATTTTATAGTCACTAATTTGGATCTAAAATACTAATAATATATTACCTAGGTTTCAGTTATCCAAACATATTTCGAATTCATTTTTTTTAATACATGTACTGAATGATTGCTAGTCAGCTAAGCAAGAGAAAAACCCCTATAACTAACTAAAGTGCACTTTTGTAGTCTGGCACAAAGACCCTAGAATCAATCTTGATGATGGATCCAGACCACTACTAAACACTACTTGTTTAGCTTGACATTGTAACAAATATTCAAACCTTATTATCAGAACAAAATAAGAATTCCGAATAAAATTCTTTATCAATTGCTTACAAGGTTTTGAATCTATTTATAGCAAATTCGGAAAAGTACTTGTTGATTTCAAATTTGAACTATCATCTGCCAATATGGCGGCTAAAAATAATAAACGGGATTTTTCCCCTTGTTTTGCCAAAAGTATTGTCATCAACAGATACTAATCTCTTAAAGTTGACACTTATTGTTTCTTGATTGCATGCTACAAATTAATCTAACTGATCTAATAATTTATAATATTGCTAATCATAATTTTTCTTCAATCTTAGTCTGATTCCAAATCAACATTATCAGCTTGATTATTTTGGATGATGCTACAATCTCCCTCACATTATCTTTGTTCTTCAAAACTTTTGTGATATATCTTTGAAAGGTTGCTGGTGCATTGCATACTCTGAACAGCATACATATCCATTTGTACAGCTCATATGGTGTTATGCTGTTTTCTTGATATCATCTTCTTCCATTTTCACCTGCCAATAGGCTTTGGGTAAATCTAGTGTTGTGAAATACTTGTGCTTACTTGCCTCATATAGCATGTTGTCGATCTGTGGCAGGGTATGAGTGTTTTTTTCATTACTTCATTCAGTTTGTGAAGGTCTATGCATAGGTGATATTTGTCTCCTTTCTTCACAAATATGGTAGTTGCTGTGTACAGGCTTTCATTTGGATGGATGATCTTATTGTCAATTAATTCCTCTAGTATGCAGTTATATTCATCTTTCATCTGCTCCTCCAGGTGCAGATAATCCTCATTTCTTATTTCCAGTATTCTGTACACATCTTCTTCATTTACTTTCATCCCTATGCCCTTGAGTTGGCTTTTGGGAGTACTTGCAACTTTGGTGGTGTTTGTCCACTTGCCCTTGAGTCAGCCATGTGGAGTACTTTCCATTTTCATTTGCATGTCTTGAGTTGACTGTGCAAATTACTCACTGCATTGTTGTCCTCTATTGCCTTCCAAATGAGTCTGATGTTGGATTTGATGTATTTTCCATATATCCTTAATTGAGATTTCTTTAGATTAACATTCTGGTTCATTGCATTGAGGATTGGTAATCTCCCCTTTCCATTTTTAACTGTGCACACACTGGACAGCATTGATACTTTCTTCATATTGATTCCTTTATTATCATATAGCATTACATTGACTGTTATTGGGTTTTATGTCTCTATTGTATGCATCTTCCATAATTGTGGCTGTAAATGGATATCTTCCTGCAATTTGAGTGTAATTATTTTGTGTCTTCCTTGTTCCTCTTTGATTTCAATTTCTTCCTCTCTAACTTTTATGGTCCTATTCATGTAGTTGATAATGCATCCATTTTTTGTCAGAAATTCATTGCCCAATATAACCTTGTGGAGCAACAGATTGTTGTGAGTATCCACCACCTAGTGATTGCTCAAATGTCATGGTTGCTATTCTCATCTGCACTGTGTTTATTATCCCATTTGTGTTGATATATTGCCTGATGCATTGATTAATCATTTATTGCAACTGTTCAGATCTTCACATTTAAAACCCAGCTTCTTCACGCACTTGTCTGTGATTATCAATGTTGCTGCTCCAGTATCAATTGTTACCTTTGTCATTACTCTGTTAATTGCTAATATTATTGTATTTATTGTGTCAAGATTTGTCAGGATCATTATTGCTGCACGGTTTTTGCACGTTGGCGCTCTGACTAGTTTTCTGACTCCTTGTCAGTTTGTAATGTTCATCCATTTCGTTTTCTGATTCTAACACATCTTCATCATTGTAGTAAGCTTCCTCATCTCTGATTACATTAATTTGTTTAGTGCAATCGGGTTTTTTGTGACCCTTCTGTCTGCAACCATAGCACTTCACATCCTTTTCTCTTACTTTTCTAGTCTTACCATCATTTCCTTTGATCTTTATGATTTTCTCTGGTTTATTTTCAGTGTAAGGTTTGCCTGGAGGTCGCGGTTTAAGGTTGTTTCTCCATGTTGGTGTTTCTCTATGCCAGGCAGCTTTTTTGTAGATTCATGCATTATTCTCAATCATTGCCTGTATGTTTACCACTTTCCAAATCATCTTCTCCAACTTGTTGTCTACATCACATTTGATTTCAAACTGTGTTCTGATACTCTCTGGCATTCCCTTGCATATATGCAAAAATAGATCATATTTCAAGTATCTGTTTTCCCTTGAACTCAACATTACCAGTCACTTGACATGTTGGATGTACTTTCATATATCATCAGTTTTCTTCATTTTAGTCGCATTTAGGATTATTTGATACTGGTTCTTAAAGCTTTCATTTTCATAATAGTCTACAAAATCACCTATGAGTAGTTTGTAATTCCTTTTAGTTTCCATATCCAGTAATAAATAGTGTTGGTAAGCTGTTCCCATTAGGTACAATGGTAATCCTGCTGCTGCTGCTGCTTGCTGGCTCACTTTTCTTTCTGCCATTTTGATTTCGAACATTTGTAACCACTTGAAAAATGTTGGATTATATCCGTCTACCCTCCCATTGAATTTTGGTAGTGTCACTTTGCAGGGTATAGTATCATTAGTTGTATTCCGTGGTAGTATTGAGCTTTTGTATTTTGGTTTGTTGTGATTTCTGATTGTATCCTCCTCCTGTAGTTGGGTGGTCACTGCCTTCATAATTTAATTTATAAATTTCTGTTTATCAGCATCTATGTCTTTGTCCAATTCCTCATATGTCATTCTTTTGTCCACTGGCATGTGTGGTGCCAGCAATTTGCTCTCCTTTCTTGATCAAATTCTATTTCATGGGTCTGTATGTCCCTTTGGCTTTCCTCTTCTGTTAACTGTAGCAATCTCAATTTATCTTTTAGTTGCTCAAGATCTCCTGCTTGTAAATCATTATCTTCTAGCAACTGTCTGTTCACCCTTTCCAGTTGCTGGTTTTTTTCTTGCCATTGTTGATTCTGTTCCAAGAACCTTTTGTTGGACTCTGATAATTGTTGTGTGAGAGTTTTGATCTCCTTTTGAAATAGTTTGCTCTGTTGATCTAGTCGCATTTCCATGTCTAATTTGATTTTGTTCAAGATAATTTTGCTCTGTTGCTCCATCTGCTTGAATTTATCTGTTAGCTGTTCTATTTCGTTCCTAAAGAGTGCTTCATTTTCTTGACTCCTTTTCAGCAGATCTTGTTGAAATGCATTATTTAGGTGTGGGTAATTTGTTGACTGTCTTACTTCAAATGTAGTTGTCCTATTCCTTATGCTTCCACTTTTACTCATAGATCATGTCAAAGTGTGCGAATTGTTCCACTGAATGTTTCTTTCATTTTAGAAGAAATTCCTTATGTTCCATTAAGAAGTAACTATTTTACTCCAGTAGATAAAAAAAATTCTTTTCCAATGATGTTGTTCTTGGCTGCCATGGTCGCCATGTAACATCCTCTACCAGGCATTATTACTGTCCTTTGTTACTGTATAACATTGGTTGTATATTTGTGGGTAGGGATTTACTAATTTGACACTGCTTTAGCTTTTGTGTATTTCTGTTAACCTAACTTAGCAAGATTTAACTATTCACTATTTAGGTGACAAAGCCATGCAGTATTTCCTTCAATGATTGATAGTGGGCATCTGCCCAAAGCTGATCTCCACATCCAGTTTCACCCTTTCACTGAGGATACACTTGTTTGAGTTCCACCTCTCAGCTCAACAATGTAACTTATGTATACCCTATCCTAGCGTGGTGTATACTCAAGACAAGACACAATTTGACTTAGTCTCTTTTGTAAATGTGTTAGTGCAACCAGACTTGTTACTAACTGCTCTGTTAATATTACATGTAGCCATTACCGAAATATATTGGCTTTAATAACTTGTTTAATTATTAGCAGCTTCCTAACCTACATTTAATAATTACTACATGCTCAGTCACATTATTGTCACATTACAGTCAATAATTTGGATCTAAAATATTTTAGATATAATTCCTAGGTTTTGGTTATGCAACTGTATTTTGAATCTGTTATAATTAATACATGTAGTAAGTGATTGATAGTCAACTAAACAAGAGAAAAACCCCTATACCTAACATAAGTGCACTTTCATGATCTGGCACAAAGACCCTAGAATCAATCTCGTGATGGATCCAGACCACTACTAAAGACAACTCGTTTAGCTTGACATTCTATTAAATAATGAAACTGTATCAAGAAAATAATATAAGAATTCCAAATGAATTTCTTTATCAATTGCTTACAGTGAATTTAATCTGGAAAAGTACCTGTCGATTTCAAATTTAAACTGTTCATCTGCCAAGATGGTGGCTAAAAATAATGGAAGTGACTTTGCCCCCTCGGTTTCAACAAAAGTATTACTATTGACAGATACTAATCTCTCATAATTGACACTTGTTCTTACTTGGTTACATAACACAAATTAATCTAAACTGATCATATATTTTTACAATGTTTTTTAATCATAATTGTTTTCCATCTTATTCTCCTTCTAAATTGACGTTAGCAGGTAAGTTAATTTGGATGATGCTACAATACTGATTAATTTATATAAAGTTGAAATCTATTTTCTGAATATCCTTTTTTTCTGTTCATGTTGATGTTGTAAATGAGCTGCGCAAATGTCTGCATTGTTGTGAAGTTTTCTTTTCTATGTTTGATAGAGAATTCATTTAAGTATTATATTCCTGACGCAATTATTGTTGATCAGTTGCCATAATACTTCTTCAACAAGCATATACTGCTGTTGTCTTTGCAGATGTTGAATATCTTTCTCTGATAAGGAAATTTCTGATTATTTAGTCATTTGATATGTGCGTGCATTTCTAGAGCTCCATAGTGATGTTCACTCTGCCTTAGTTTGTGTGAGATTCATTGGATTGTAAATCTCCCCCTCTTATATTTGGCTGCGAGTGTCACACCAATGGCAACTGTACTCACATAACAGTCTAAAATATATATTTTTCATCTCAACTTGGTGGATTGAGGGATTTGATGTTTTCCATATCCATTTTCAATTGCTCTAGTAAAGACCAATTAATTTCATTTTTCTTTTTCAATAAGTTTGACACTTTAGCAGTTTTTTTTCCAAGGTTAGCAATAAACACATGGTAGTAGCTAATGAATCTTAAGATGTGCTCTAAATCCTTATTATTCCTTGACGCCTCTATTTTTATATCAATTCTTTTGCATTGTCATTGATAGTGCTGGTACCAGGTTGTATCGTTCTACTAATGACTGAAATCTTTTGTAGTACACTTTTAGGCCATAGAAAGTAATTGTAGGACTTCACATCAATTCCATGAATATGTTTCAAAACAAGACAAAATCTAACTGTGTGTGTAATAAACAATTAATATGAAACACCAAATGAAAATTGTGCTATGTCATGCAAGTTATTACAACATAATCTCAACAACGTGCTAAAATCGGCATGAACATTTTCGGGTTATATCAATGTAAAAATAGGGCAAAATATGCATAACTTGTACTAAATGTAGAAATCATTGTAAAATATGTTACTTAGGAAAGACTTAAGTTAATATCTTTATATAGCCCTTATGGTCTCATTTACCAATCTTGAAGTGACACCAAATATTAAAAGGTATTTTATATTTTACTGCCAGTGACCCCGAATTGACAGAATTTTATATTTCCATAACAAAAATGAACTCTGCACACATAAATTTTTACCAATTAAATGTATTGTTCATGTATAACTAAGAAAGAAAAATTAATGGTAATATACATCTATTCTGCAATTTATTAGATACAATTCTTTGCATTGCAGATGAGTGCAGTGAGGTAATATCGCGGAATACCGCAGTATTCGGCGGTGCGGTGGTTAGTGGTAGAATTAGAACAGCCTGCGGTGGTATAACAGTTATACAGATAACGTCCTGTCTTAAGATTTAAAATCTCTAAGTACTTCTCAAAAAAAACTGCTTCTGAAGCAAAACTAAGAGATTTCACATGCAAAATATTAAAAGTAATTTTTACATATTTCATTGAAAATTTGATACCACCCTAATAAAATTGAATGAAATCACAAATTACCTAAGAAATTGTCTTTAAGCTTTTCTACGAATGATCCATAATCAAAAAAAATAATTCAGAAATATGAATATCTTCTTACGAAGATAAAAATAGCCATTGTTGCGGCATACCACGGTAAAATTTCATTTATTTAAAATTTATATAGCAACTCATATATTTGTCTATAGCACTCCAAGCCAATAAGATTAGTCAACGAATACATTAAGAGAAACAACAAAAAAGAATACAAAATCATGAAAACTGTGATTGTGATGATTAGGGCGACTATTTTTTGACCAAAAAATTTAGTATTTTGATTGGTCTCGAATGGTCTTAAGTGAAAAATTCTTGGTTGATACTGGGGTCAGATGGTGGGCTTATTGGCAGCAAAATAGAATTTAGGCAGCTCTCTGATATGGTAACATATTAGTTAGATTGAGAATTATATTGATAAGCACCTGCTTTCTTAAATTACTTAAATTACTAGGAGTGATTCCATAGGCGTGTTCAAATTCACAATTATTCCTAAAGCAGAAGAGACGTATGCATTAGCATTAAACAGGTTGTCCCAGCAATTGTCTAATTTGGAAGTTTATATTAGTTTTCATGGCGATTTTTCAGTGGAGACTAATAATAAAACTTACATTTTCAAAGAAGCACAACTTAGAGTCTTTGGTAAAGTTTACCCAGAAAGAGGTTAAAATTATTTCACTGTTTTTGATCACTATCTAGCATCATCAAGAGAGAGTACAAAAAATAGTAATTAGCTCTTTATGGCAATTTAATATGTTAACAAACTACTTGTAAGCAAAAGTGTGAAAAAATTAAGTACACTTTGGGAAACCGAAAGGGCAGTGCGACTAGATCGTCCCAGAGAGTACCTCCTCGCGGTGGTTCCCGAAGAAGCTAACCAGCCATTATGAAAGGTGAAACCCGACCCAGAAAGGTGGCGCTGAACTGAGTCCCGCACTTACAGTGGACGTAAAACACCAGGGTAGAAGAAGGAGCCACGATGTGTATTTGTGCATGTGGGCGGTAACGGTCGAGAAACCTCGCTGCTAGCAAGACTGCTATTGGTGCCAGGCCGTGAGTGGGTCTCATGGGGCAGTCTTATAGGGATAACTCTTTGTTTCTGGCCTGTGAGATAGGCCAAGGCCAGCACTTGCTGTGCCTTTCCTGTGGGACAGCAGGTGCTTTCTTAGTTACTAAAGTTAGTAGGCTTAGTTGTCCAAAGCGGGAGAGGCGCAACCCTCTCACGATTAAACTGGCCTTTGTGACATACTTCTAGGGGTTAAGGTCCGGACCTGATCGTGGATATACCCACTCATCAATCTGTCGATTGTTTGAGTAACCCTGACCACAAGTACACTATTATTTTTGATTAAATATTAAAAAATAAACAAACCACTTTCCAATTTGAAAAAATATTTTATTGCAATAAGTGCACATTTTAAGTATTATTCTAGAACTAACTACACTATGATAGTGGGCTTCGTTTTGTTTTTCTATTAGTAGAAGAAATATTAAAGCAGCTACTTTGGATTTGTGATTTAATATAACTGCATCAATTTTGCTTCAAATTATGGGTGAACTAAAACAGGTCACTTTCTGAAATATGACGTACGTGTGTACTCCTGTGTATTATAGATGTACATTGTATCAAACATTAAATGAAACCTAATACACAAACTGATGAGGACCATTTGTTTTCCTAAGCTCTTTAAGTCAAATTCATTGTTCCCCATTCAATTTTTGCAGTAACCTACTTGTCAATAAGGCAATTTTCCAAAGAAGCCACTTGAAATACATTTAATTCTTCACACCTTGAACTTTAATTCTGAAAATGTATATTTGGCTAAGGAAATACCAAAAAACTATATTAGATTGTAAACTGAGAACCAATTTTTTTATAGAAAACTTGGATGGGATGAGACAAATACCTAAGATTGGTGACATTGAACAGCCATAGAATGGAGAACTATTTTTCAATGAAAAAGCTGTATATTAAAAAAAAGCATATGTCATTTCGGTGTGTGTTGTCTGCTGTTTTCAGCATAATCTTAAAGTGCAGCTTAATTTTTTGAACACGAATCTGTAAAATTTCGAACTTTTTATTGTTCATAAAATATATTTCATTAACCAAGAAATTATAAAAAGCTTTTAAGCTCGTTCTTTAGTAGAATACTTGACATATAGGCTTAAATGCCTTTGATAAAAGTGGTTCTTAACATTTCTTTTAAAATTATATCTAACAAAATGTGCAAAGACGGAAGCAAGGCATTGCGATGTGCGTATTTTTAACAATGACATTTTCAGTTGAAAATGTAATTCATGGTTTAGTGATACTTCCAAATAGAAAACTAACATCTGGAAAGATTTATGAAGAGAAATTAGAGTAGGAAGAAATTTTAAAAAATTTAGATTGGATGCACAAGAATACTAAGCGGATTTATGACTTCCTTCATTGAGCTCAACACCTAGATAGACATTATTATTTATTTCTTTATATTTCTTATATAGCGCACAATCCTTCTACAAGAAGCTCTAGTGCGCTAATTTACAAAATAATTTGTAAATGACGCATGTTTAGTTGTTCTATTAAGAGACAGATCTTACGTCCCCTCTTAAAAGTGATAATATTTTCCGCAGTTCTAATTGACATTGGTTGAGAGTCGGTTCTCGCCTTGTTCGTACTCGGAACAGTAAAATGGGGACCTTTAATTGTACGTGAGACAATTAAACCGGAAATAATATATCCTCTAAATAATCTTGAGCAAAGTTTCGATAAGTTTTCCCGACAATGAGGCATATTTTAAATATTATCCTCAATTTTATTCTGAGCCAGTGATGTTCAATGATATCAGGAGTATGTGGTCATTATAACCTAAACGGAAAGCCAGAAGCGCACGTCGATTTTGGCCTTGAAAAATGAATTTTACAAAAATTGCAACTTTCTCAATAATAGATCCAATATAATTGAGATAATATTAATCATTAATTTTCTTTAAAATGATATAGATTTGGGTATCTTCAGCAGAAAGATGATGGTCATAATCAGGTGACATAGGAAAATAACTGATAGAAAAGCGGTTCCTTTTGGAAGGACAGAACATTTCAGTACGGGCAGATTTATTTGTATTGATATTGAAAAATTTAAAAAGATGCTATGTATAGGACTCAACCACTTTAAAACATCCTTGAGATACCAATACAACGAAGATTCATATTTAGTAGATCATCAAATCAAAGGCTGCGCTCTGATCAAGTAGTTAATCTAAACCGTTAAATGAATCATTTTCAGCACTTAGGGGTGCTGTTCCTGTTGAGTGTTTCTTTCTAAAACCAGATTGAAACTTCGGAGGAATCTTAGGAATTTCCAAATATTGATTAATTATAAAGCAATAGCCCGTTCAATAAATTTTGAGAAAAAAAGATATTTGATACAGGACTATAGTTATTTATATTATTCGGTCAAGATTTCTTCAAAAGTGGACGGATGATTGCAGTTTTACAACATTGTGGAAAATGACTAGAGCAAAGTGACTTATTGACAATATATGTGATTATGGGTAACGAACAGTATGTATATGTTTATTATTGAAAAAATATGAAAGAAAAGGATTTAGATCACAATCCGTTTAGCGGGAGATGGTAATAATCATATGGACATCCTCAATTGATAGCGGCAAAAAAATGTTTGAGTAGAGCATTGGGTAATGGATAGGGGTAAATAATATTTTCCTGTTCTTATACTGATGAGATAAGCTAGAAAAAATATCTGAAATCTTGCTATCGAAAAATGTATTGAATTTGTTAGGATCACTAATATCAGTTAGGATTGTAGTGGTCATAACAGTTTGATTCATTGAAAATGTCTTATTGGATCAGACGCTGCATTTTCGAACTTCCTAGTCATAAAATTTCTTTTCTTCATTGAACAAAACGCTACAACCCCATATTTCGAGTATTTCGAAATTTAGCTAGGTTAATAGGGGTAAGTGGCTTGCGATAATTCCTCTCAATATTTCTTCTCTTACTACTGAGCATTTTTACTTCAAGATCAAACCATCCAAAATTTTTATGGCTATGTGATGTGCTACTAAATTTCATGTCTATTGAAAATATTTTGAAAGTTATTAATAAAATTCGAGATTATTTCGTTAATATGTAAGTCAGAGAGAAAATCATTTGCTAAATCCTGAAAATTGTATGACCTCCATTTCCTCTGAAGACAGCTGATCAGATATTGGTCGAGGCTTTGAAGAGAATATTTTAAATTTAATGGGAAAGTGATCTGTAATGAAAGAATATGTAGAGTCTGTCGTGATATTTGAAACTATATTATCATGCTCCATCGTGATAAGTAAATCCAAATATTCCCATGCTTATGCGTAGCAACAGTAACATATAGTATATATATTATACTATAATAATAATATAATAATAGAATGACTTTATTTAAACCTGAATAACAAAAATATTATAAATTAAAAGAAGAAATAAAATATTGCAGTGGCAAAGATGACAACTTTTTACATGTATATGAATTATCAAATTCAGTGCTTGAGAAGTTTAGCATATGACACATTAATTTAGCTTTAAACAGTCTAGGAGCATCAAAAACAGAGATATCTGTTTTAATGTGCAGTGTAATTTGCAAGTCTTGTAACACGATTAAAATAAGATTGCCGAGTCTTTGTTTTCTTAAGTTTTGATATTTGAAATAAAGTAATAGAACTTGATCGAAGATTAGATCGCAATGGTACATAAAATGATATTTTACGAAAAATGTCAAAATCATAAATATGTAATAATTCATTAATCATCACCATATCTTTATATTGACACAAAGTGATATTGGAAGCAAATTTGAGCAATAAGTCTATCATTATAATTAGAAATTTTGGATATCCACTTAGTATATCTTCCTTGAAAATTTTCAAGACGTGAGATATCTGAAAATGATGGAAACCATACAGGTGATGCATACATCAAGATGGATAAAATCATAGTTTTATAAAGAGTAATCTTGGCAGATGTATTGGTGATATATGGCAAAGAACGACGTAAAACATAAAAACACGATTGAATTTTACCAGTTTGTTAGATATATGGTCAGACCAGGATAAGTTACTTCTGACATAAACACCTAAATCTTGCACTAATGAACTAGGGCAAACATCGATATCATTAGCAAGTTGTTGAAGAGGCTTGGTAATATTTCCAACAATAATCCATTCAAATTTGTTAGAATTAAACNTTAGATCGCAATGGTACATAAAATGATATTTTACAAAACATTTCAAAATCATAAATATCATATAATAATGTATTGAGCATCGCATATCTTTATACTGACACAAAAGTGATATTGGAAGCAAATTTAGAGCAATAAGTCTATCATTATAATTAGAAATTTTGGATATCCACTTAGTATATCTTCCTTGAAAATTTTCAAGACGTGAGATATCTGAAAATGATGGAAACCATACAGGTGATGCATACATCAAGATGGATAAAATCATAGTTTTATAAAGAGTAATCTTGGCAGATGTATTGGTGATATATGGCAAAGAACGACGTAAAACATAAAAACACGATTGAATTTTACCAGTTTGTTAGATATATGGTCAGACCAGGATAAGTTACTTCTGACATAAACACCTAAATCTTGCACTAATGAACTAGGGCAAACATCGATATCATTAGCAAGTTGTTGAAGAGGCTTGGTAATATTTCCAACAATAATCCATTCAAATTTGTTAGAATTAAACTCCATCTTGTTGTCGACAGGACATTTTAAAAGAGAAAGTTGATTTTTTTGGACATTTCCAGAATTGCTGCTAAAATTTTTTAAGTCATCTGCAAAGGGATATACATCTGGTCTAGAAAAAGATTAAGGTAGGTCATTAATGAAGCAGAGAAATAGTAAACGTCCAAGAGAGGAGCCTTAAGGCACTCCCTAGTAACTGGTAAACGACTAGAGATAGCTCCATTGTAATGGACTTTCTGAAACGATTTGATAAGTAAGATGCAAGCACGGAAATAATATTACCACCAATATCAAAATTATTTTGTAGTTTGCCAATGAGTAAATCATGCTGTACTTTATAAAAACCTTTTTGAAAATCTAAGTGAAAAGCTGCTGATGTAATTCCTGCATCAAAATCACTATTGTCAAAGTACGTTAGTAATTGAGTGATTGATGACCGACGCTAGGTAAATCCAAACTGTGTAGAAGTTAGTCTGTTTTTAATTATTGGGAGTTTTTCAAATAGAAGTGAAATTTTTGGAAGAATAAAAATTCCACGGAAATTTTTAACATCATTTTTTCAACCTTTTTTGTGCAATGGTAAAATTTTTGTCACTTTCCACTCTTGAGGGAATTCACCAAGTTTAATTCAATAATGAAAAATATATGAAAAATGTAAGGTGAAAGGGAATTGGCATATGTCTTAATGAATGAAGATGGAAGATAATCCAATCCACAACCGTGCCAAGTAGAGTCCTTTATTAATTCAATAATTTTATCTAGTAAACAGTTAATTGTATTGTGTATCAAATGATTAAAATATAATTAATTAAATTAGACTCTGAAAATACAGATTGAAAATATTGGTTAAGCATAGAACAAATTTCAGCAGGATTTTCTGCACGTTAATTTTCCTAAAATTAAAAATTGAATAGTTTCCTCAGATTTGGAAGATTTTAACCGTTTGTAACATATATTCAGAAATGATTTGCTCTATAAAGATAATTTTAACAAGTTCAATTGAATGAAAAAGTGCAGTAGATACAGTGATAAGTTTGGCAAGAGCTTTTTTAATCGGCATTTTAAGATATTTACGTTTCCCAGTGCCTGTAATATTAAGCAGTTGTGCCATCATTGTAAAATAATAAACAGCGATCTTGATAAGGTTAAATCAAGTTCAACTTTATTGGCCTGAGCTGGTTTTTGTATCATTTGCGTCTGCAAATGTGGCATGAAAAGAATTATTATTCCTGTAAAGTCGAAAGGCATCAAGCACAGAATTAATAAAGTATATGTAGTATAATAATACTGTTATATATATATATATATATATTTATTAAGTTTGTAGTTTAATAAAATGCATTATGCAGAAACAAAATAAATAGCTTTCTACTTTTATAACAACTTTTATTATTATTAACCATTCTACTGCGTCGGCAAATTGAAAACGTCTTAGGTGCAAGTAATTGTAGTTTCAAGATTAAAATTATGAAAATTCCTGTTCAAATTCTGTTCAGTGCTTAATAAAACTTAATGAAAATTGGTCCCTCAATTGATCATTAGAAGATGACCACCCGTCAGAAAATCCTGCCTACGCCCATGCACGCAACATAAATTGAAATAGCGTACAGTCTTGGAAATATTTTAGATTAGTCGAAGTTCCCATCAAACCTCCTGAATGCGTTTTGACCCCCCTTAGTTGATAATACTGTTTGTGGCCATATATATATATA
>CABFPE010000399.1:386398-401762 GCA_900660155.1 Hofstenia miamia | reverse complement strand
TATATATATATATATATATATATATATAGTTTTCCTCATCAGAATTGATTCTGGGTGCGCCCCTGGGGGTAAAGTCCTTAAATTTACAACGGCTATTATACGCTAATTGCCAATTCAAACCCAGCGTGTATGATATACACATGTATATATTCATACAAATGTAATAATGTCCTGCTGTTATAAGCTAGCAGATCACTTTAAGTGCAAGGCATACGGCGTATACCTGCGTGTATTCTTGATTACAACTGTGTTAGTGAGAGGTATTTCAAAGAAATCTTCAGATATCTGGGATTTGCAATGGTCAAAGACAAATTGTGGTATTTTTGCACTAGGCATTTTTGCTAGTATATTTTTCGAAAGGTATAGTAAGACCGGGTTTGAATTATTTCGGGTTGCACGAGCTTGCAAACATCAGATTACTCTATTGTATTTAGGTATCAAATTGGTGGATTTTAATCATTTCTCATGTGTGTTTACTATGTTTACATCGCGAATAATTTGGTTTGGCAGTATTTGGCAGATCACCGTTTTGACTTATGAAAGAGTTACATGTTTAACTTTTCCAGTGTTCTATCGTAATTTCAGCAGCTTAAAAAAGGCGAAAGGCGTATGCTTCATTATATCCATTGTCACAGTTTTAGCGAATACTCCGTTTTATTGACAATAGTTGCATTGAAGATGAAACACGTAATTTTTTTAACATATTCCATGTTATTTACTACTATTTATTGATAGCAACTTTACCCATCACTTTGGTCATGGTTGGAAATGTGTTGGTAATAGTTGGTGTTATCAGATTTAGTTCAAAAAGAAAAAATGGAAAAACAGAGAAAACGATGGCAATTTTTGTTATTATGATTTCCATCACGTTCATGCTAATGTTGTTAGGGGCTAATATATCTGCTAATATTGGATATCAGTTTCGAAGAAAAAATCCTTACAATGTTAACATACAAAACTTTTGTATATGTGTAGGAGGGCTATTTGCCATTCTAAATAGCACAGTCAATTTCTTTTATTACATTTTGGCAACTAAATCCTTTCGTGAGGAATTTTTCAAATTATTTTGCAAATAAAAAATGTGTAATAGCCAGCATTTATATATCAATGGTTTCTGACTAAAAAATATGGAAAAGTCGTTTGATTGCATTTCTTACAATTGTATTAATCTTGACATTTTTGGTCATGTTTTAGCTTTAATTATCAAATTTAAAATATTTATCTAAATTTTAAATTAAAAATCTCTAAATTAAAAGCAAGTTTTGCAGTCCCTAGTTAATTTATTCCTGAAAAAACTTGTGCTCAAATGCAATTATAACAATCTATGGTTACTGATTTTAACCTTTGTAACATTATCATCATTTGTAAATTAATTTGAAATTTTATGTGCAAATACTAATTCAAATATACATATTTATTATCATTTTTTATTGAAGATCAACCCCAGGAAGGATTAACTTAATCTAAGTTTAATATCTTAGGAGCCTAGCTAACCGAGGGTGATGCACCCCGAATATTTTTTCTGAGGGGGCAGCAAAGCATTTAACAGATATGCTGTGATACATTTATTTTATTTTTCATTCGTTTTCTTGATTTACCATGCAGTATGTCTATATCTTTAAATATTTTTTTGAAATAAAAATATGAATAAGAGATTTGCGTTTTCTCTTTAAATGTAATTCTTGAATCTCATGTAATTACAAGGTCTTCACATTATTTATATTTTCGAGCTATTGGATTTGTTCTATTCTTCTAGTTCTAAATGAAAAGTTAGCATTAATGTAGCTTAATTTGTTTGTAAAGGAACTCTGTTAATAGGTCTAAATAATTTTATTTAATATTTTTCTAAGCAGTCCTTGATTTCGAAATTTTACATTTAAATTTTGTATTACAAATCCGGATTTCTGCTTCTAGCCTTGAGAATATTGTTGACCTTTAGTAGGCTTAACTATTTTTCTCCAATTCCATAGAATCAACAAGCTGAAGTTAGCCTATCCTTTGTTTCAAGGGCGGATACATAACTTTCTAATGGAGGACATCTCTTCCGTGATCAAATAAGTGACAAAATGTGCGAAGCCCCACGAATGTTTTCAAAATATTCAAAAATAGACTTTCGTTTTAAAATTATTTCAATTTTTGTCGAAAATGGCTTATTTAACCAATCAAAAGCAATTTTTAAGACCTCCTACACCCCGATTCAATACACCACTGCTATGTTTTATTAAGTGTGAATTTTATCTTTTTATTTCTTTTTATTTGGCACTATATATTTTGCTTTCAACTGTCATTTTGATATGCCACTTAAAACCGGTCAAAATAAATTCAGCCTAGTAGAAGTCAGAATAGAAAACACATATTTCCTGATTTTCTTGTTGAAGCAGATGCATTCAGAGGGCTGTTGCTACCAGTGAAAGATCTCTTAGTTAGCTCAGAATGATCAATAAATGCTAGAAAACAATTATGGGTGATGACAGACTAGAAGAACTTTTGCTTTATATTGTGAAAAATATTTGAAAGAAAATTTGAACATGGATAGCATAATAAAAAACTGATGGTTAAAGTTTAAGAAACAACTATTGGTTTTTTTATATATGTGTGTTTTCAAATTATATTGATTTGTTAACTTTATTGCAAGCAATGAAAAGTCAACTAAGTATCTGTTTATGGACATATAATTCAGCAGAAACATTTGTACCATTGAATTAGTCTAGAGGAAACTTAAAGCGCTTTTCATTTTAAAAGATTAATTTCAATATGATTGATGAAATCGAATTTTGTTTTGAAGCTGAAATAGCTTTGTAACCAAATTAGAATGTAATTGTTGGACTATATGCAAGATATTTTTGTCATTTTGTTTACACTAGGATGTTTACAATTATGACAATAAAAATGGAAAACCAAAATTTTCAAAATCAGAAATTTGTAAAATTGCTCTGAAAATTATTTTTGTCCACTGCAATTAATCGTAGTGTTTGACTGACGGTATTGTTTGATTTTTCTCATTCTGCTGATCAAAATATCAATTCATAAGCCCTATTTCAAGATACTTTATTTGACCACCCTGTGACCACCTTGTGAAAAACTGTTTTTATAAATGTGCCATCATTGTTTTTCAAGTAGGGATGAGTGTTTTAATATACACCAATCATCAAACATACACACATATATCTTATATATCATTTTTTATATTTTGGAAATTATTATATGGGCTATCAAGATTTCACTATACATGTAGTAGGTTTAGAGAAGTAAACTGAAATAATTCTAGTTGCAACTTTTCAAGGGCAGCAATTTTGTTGATGCACCGCCTCATATATTTTTTCTTGGTGGGCCTCTGATCTTAGCCTCTGATCTTTCAACAATAATGACTCCAAAAAACTCATGTTAGTTTCACACTGTTTGCCTTAAACAGTCTGAGATATTGACACCATGAAACATTTAGATTGGGATAATGTCTAGAGACTTAGGGTAAATTGAAAAACAGTGATTGGAAAAAATCTGTCTATGACATTCTTGATAGGGCTAATTTTACAAAATGACTTCATCCTTTCGCAAATGATCATGGAATTTTCTATCAAATATTTTTAAATAAGGTCTATTTTATCATTGATAATATTTATAGTTAAATATTCTCAGGTATTATCAAAATATGCAAATGAATACTTCGTCATTCTGTAACCTAATGCTTTTTCAAGATGACGCACAAGTATTTTTAAAAAAAATCAAAAAAATATTTTGAAAAATAATTATTAATTTCAGCAGCCATTCATTTTTACAAAAGAATTCTACTGAAAGCAACATCATCCCAAAAAATAGCATTTTTTTAGCAGAATGAACAATATTATTCAAACTATATTTCTCCCACTACTTAATAAAAGTAAAACTTTATTTTCTTATCCAAAATTTTTTAATTACACTTCATTATTCACTTCACTATAAAAAATTTATATAATTTTTATGTACCTGACATTATTTCATTCTCATGTTTTTGGGAGATCTTAATACACTGACTTGCATGTTTGCATGCTCCAATGTGATAAGTGCTTTCAGCAATCTTGCAACTGTCATTTTTTTACAACTATGTCTATTACAGTGGTTTGCATTTAGGCAAGAATATAATTTTTTTTGCTATAAGATTCTTGAGAATGCTACATTAAAAATTTCTTGGATAAGTTAATTAACAACTATCAATATATGTCATTGCATCAATGAAAAGTATACCAAGAGTATTGAAGAATTTTGCTTATGGAGGGGTAAGGAAAAATATATTCGTGTTATTGCAAGAGGGATAAAGAAAATATTAGAAAAATGGTTATTGGAACATCATAATTCCTTGCAAAGAAAACTTTGAAAATAATATGATTATTCTTTGATTATCACTAGAAACTCAACAATAGGTCAAAATGATCATAAACCTTTTTTCAGAATTATGCTCAGCTCTAGTAATAAACATACATAGAGCAATGCATGCAGTATTACTCCATATTTCAGATTTTTCCAAAACTCATCATGCTGGGCTATTACATTCCAATGAGCAAATATGAAGAAATATACAAAATTTGGAGACAATACAAGGTCAGTGAAGAAAATCTCAACTACTGTGATAGGCTGCCCAAAACTGTTGCTCACAAAAGACATTGCAGATATCAAGAATATTGCAAGATGTTCAATACGTGCTGTAAAATCAAATATTAAAGTAATAAAATGAAGTTGTACTTTTTGTTAAGTATTGTGAGAAATATTGCATTACATAAAAAGACATTTTATGGAATGACACTTTGTTTCAGTATCATTTTTTAGTAATAACAATCAATAACTAATTGATTTTGACATTTTTTCTTCAAAATATATTTTTAAGGTTTTTTGAAAAATTTTTCTATTCTTCTAACTTGTAGAACATATAAAGTTATAGAATGACAAAGCATTAATTTGTACATTTTGATATTTTTCTGAATATATTGTATTTAAAGGTGTTTGTCACCAAATCCTATCACCATTTTTTAGAATATGACGTCATGTTGTAAACTTGACACTATCAATTGATTTTTTCCAATCAGCATTTTTCAAACTGGTGAAGTGTCTAGAACTGAATCCAATAAAAATTATTCATAGTGTTGATGTCTCAGGTTGAATCTGTTAAAGTCAGACCATATTTAAGGATAGAAATATAGAGCACAGTTTAAAAAATTCAGAACTCCATCTACTGTGGAAATAATTCATTTCTTAAAAAAGACAGAATTCTGAAATTTGAGTGACAGTAATGTCACCTACTGAAGTGAAATTGAGAAGAGGTTTCTTTATTTTTAGATTAATGGCTGAAGAAATTCATAGATAGTTGTTAATTTATTCAAAAATGGAATGTCCTTTAAAATAAGAGGAATTTATTTTCTTAAGAAATTGTCACACTGTGGATTCAATGGCACTCCTCTACTAAAATACATAGAGAGGTTTCTAAATTTTTAGATTAATGGCTGAAGAAATTCATAGTTAGTTGTTAATTTATTTAAAAATGGAATGTCCTTTAAAATAAGAGGAATTTATTTTCTTAAGAAATTGTCACACTGTGGATTCAATGGCACTCCTCTACTAAAATGCATAGATGTAGTGAAAGAGGAACCCTAAGATGATCATTTTTAAGATCAGTAAATTTCATTCTCTGCATACTAAAATTTGATTTGCTTTGAAAAGTAATCATGCTCCCTTTAATCCCACACAATTATTGTATTTATTGTTAGTTTGATCTCATTTAATTGTATAGTAATAAACAATCCACAAATTCATAAGCATGATCAACAGAGTATAATGCAAAAATTGAATTCATTTTGAAATACATAGGGAGCAAAATAGCAAAATAATATTTAAAAAATATATGGAACAAACTAAAAAATTCATACATGTCCAAATAGTACCCCATATGAACAATTTAATTGCCTCTAATTAATTATAAAGCACTCAGAATTTATGCTCTTTTTCATATGTAGAAGTTTATTTCTCATTAATATTGTCAGTCTAGCACTATGTTAGCATTCCTGGTGAATGAACATCATTGATTTCATATTTTGGTGAAGTATTAAGGTATTACAGATCAAAATCTAACCATTGTGATGCTGAACATGTCTAGAATGATCAAATTACCAATGTATTTCAATTAACTGAATTGAAACACTTTGGTAAAAAAACTTTTTAATTTTACTACCTGAAATTGTATAAATTGAGGAAGCATTAGAATACTACATAAAGTTGTTAAATTACTATGCAAATTGTATTACTGGAATAATGACAAATTTAAAATAGATTGTATTAGATGAATAATATGATGTTCAAAGCTTATATGTATTTGACACTAATGAATATTGCTTATGGACACCTAATTTTATTTAGATTTTAATGTCAACAGATGTTTTCTGTTCATCCACAGACCATGAGGCCAAAATATATTTTAAATTGGATCATTTTCTAATTGCTGTAATTCAGATATTATCAAGCATTTCTTTATTGATCAAATAACTAATAAATATATTGCTTTCAATGATGTGAACCTACAGAAGCTATATGAGGCCAAATGATACTTTCAAATCTGTAGATTTCAATATGTTCTAGATAAAACCATTGATAGAAAGCCTCTTGAGTAGTTGCTGTAATTTCGCCATTTTTTTCACTAAAGAGCCAAGTGCTTCAAGAAAAATATTCAATTGACAGTTCAGAAAATAAAGTTCAGCAAACATCATCATTACAATATCTCATTTCCTCAAGTTAGCAAAGAAAATTCCATTTTGTTTCATCCTAAGATTTAGCCTTGCAATTAATGATGATCTTGAGAAATTGTGTTAGAAAATCCACTATCAGATTGGCTCACTTGTTTTTTTAAATTTTTTTGTAGTTTAGACATGCGTACTTTAATATCAGGACATTTAAGCATTGAAAATAAATGCTGTAAGGTACAGGTTCCCAAGATTAGTTGATAGCAGGATATACGAGGAAACCCCTTCTTCAAAGACAAAAATAATAGTTGCTATTGTAGTTTCTCAATTCATGCAAAACATGAAAAATAGAAAATGGCAAAGGTTGGTGATCTTCAACTAACTCTTTCATAGTATGGCAGCTGGAATACATTACTTGGGTTTAAAGATCTAATATCGAAAAACATTTATACTTCAGACTATTTCGTTTGCCTCAATGCTATATATGTAATGGTCTTTTTTCAGAATATAATATCAACAAATGTAACAGAGTGAATTTACACAAGTTTTGCATTTATAAGCCGCTGTTATTTGCAAAGAAGACATGAATAATGTTGTCATATGCACAGAGAATGGTCTTTATGTAATAAACAAGGTGCATGAAGGTATGTCAATAAAATTTTTCCCATCCTGATACCCAATGTGACTCGTCACGAATGTGAAACTAAGATTAATGAAATATTGTTGGAAAAGAATAGCAGAGAAGGTATAATTTCAATGGCCCAATGCGTACATAGTCCTAGACATTAACTGAACAACGTATGATGTGCAGGCTTCTTAAAATTTAGAAAATGATTTACACAAAAAGTATGGTTTTGCATGTAAAATGACATTCAAATTCGTAATTCTCATCCCAAAACTGACTGAAATCATTGAAAAAATTTAATCAAGTAAATTTTATGTCACATGGTGTAATTATTTTGTTAATACAAAATCTTCAATTTAAGAGAATGTGCAGTGTATGTCAACAATATAAAATAAATATATATAGACCAAAAGATATCTCTATTCTGTAGCTTCACTTTGCCATTATTTTCTTTGATAATCCCAATTTTTCAAGTATCAAAAAGCTGCTCATCTTCTGTGAGAGCATCAAATGGTGAATAAAAAGCTAATATATTAATTGAAAGATTACCAAACAGATCAAACTGTTGCTAATTTGTGACTTTAGAGACTCTCTGGGTTTTCCAGTAATTATCAAATCTTATGAACTGCAAAACAAAGTTGAACATTTGGAAAGCCATAAGAGCTTTGTAGAAAGTTTAGTATCATATGATGACATCAGTTTTCTTCATCGGATGAACAAATATAATTTGGTAAAAAAATTTCCATATCAGTTCCTATTGAATTTTCTGCAATGGGAGCAGAATGCGTTTCATTGTCACTTATCTCTACTCCATTGTTGCTACATATTTTCATTATTATATATGATACATGTATTATCATTTGTATCACTGTCTGCATCAAATGCTTAGGCTTTAAGCATATCAGAAGCAAATAAAAATGCTTTATGGTTTGGCATATTACTAGTATATATAGTATTATAACAAAATATTAAAAGAATAATTTGTAATCCTGATTCGAAAATGAGGGGAGCGCAATTCAAAATATGTCATGAAAGAATATAATTAAGTATAATTAAGTATTGTAAATATACATTGAAGGAATAATTCTCTTTTCGTATTGTGCACAAATGAGAAGCCAAAGTGTATCGTTTTGTAACAAAATGTTACGCCCGTACCAATAAGGATTAACCTCAAAAAATAATTTACTATCGAAGCTCTTTATTCATACTTTAAAAATTTCTTCCAGAAAGTGCTAAAGTACTTTATGAAAAACTTGGAGCATTTCAAAAAGGATCAAAAGAGCCAATTTGTTTTGTCACGTTTTTCACAGAATATCTTTCACTCTTATTCGACTTTACTGAACTAATATGACAGTAATCCTTTAATTTTTTAAAACTTACACTCACTACATTTTTAGATCTGATATGCAGCTGCAGTTTTGCTATAGGATTTTAGTCAAAATTTCTGACAGTGTTCGTTATCTCTGCATTTTCACGCACTTTGCTGATATATTGCCTCATTTGCAATAGAATTTCAGATTTGCAAAATTTCTCAAAGATTTTTTTCAATTATATTATAATATTAACCTTAAATATGTTCAGTCTATTGATTTTTTCAGCGCTTTTTGTTTGAAGATGCAAATTTTAAATTGTCCTTCGCGATATTGATGTCATATTTACCAGAATAAAAAATATTGATTTTGGACAGATAACAAATTTATAAGGCGTAATTATCTTTTGATTGACAACAGTTTGTAAGCAATAAATGATTTGAATTGCCAAATCTGTTGTCTACTTGATGTCAGAGATGGAAATGAGCTGGGCTGGGTATGGGCTAGGTTGGCCCGGAAGGTCATCGGCCAAAATGGGCAGGATATTTCTGAGCTAAAATGTGAATACATATTTTCCTTGTTAATACTTGATTAGTGCCGTCATGTTTTGATTGATTAAATTGAAGTTAATGGGTTATTGTTGTCATAACTGATAAATAAAATGAGTTTCCCACGACATTTTTTTACATATTTTTCTGAAAAACTATTGCAAATTAGGCAATTGCCTATCTTTGAAGCTTTACACCTATGTGAAAGTGAAATGTCTTATAAATGAAACGTTATATATTAAATAATTCAAAAACAAAATGCTTCCTTTGTATTTATTTAGGACAAAATCCATTACTGACGTTCTAAAGGCCGAAGCCGATGTTAAAAAGGATAGATTTGTACTCATTAAGAACAAGAAAGGGCATTCTTATAAGTACAAGCAGTGCCAATGTTTTAACCATCGCTGAAAAACTAAAAAATCCAAATTTTTCCAAAGGTAAACCAATATATAATTGCTTGGAAGCCCTACTATTAATAAGATCATGTTTACATATTTTGACTTATGCAGTTTTTAGTTCTGAATGACATCAATGTAGATTTATGAAAACCTACTTTAGATTGAACTTATCCATAATGCAGTGAAGACATAAGTTTTCATGTCATTCAGACTATTGGGTTTATCAGATAAAAGAAATTTAGCTATCTGAATGTAGCATCTCCTTCCAGGCCATTCTGGCATTTGAACTAATCTATTCATTGATTCCACTGCAAGATTGGCAGGAAGGGAGCTAGCAATATCTCTAATAATCAACTAATCGTTTCACTTTCGATATTAACAGTGATTAATATTTCAGATAACAATAACTATTTAGGTAAATTCCATCTTTAAACTTCCATCAGGGCATCCACCTGTTGGTGATCTGCTGATTAATAACTAATCCAATCAACCATTCATCTTCTAATCGCCAATGCCTCATCTCAAAACACAAATAATACTTGTAACCTAGATTAGTGTGGTGTTAATAATGCTAGTGGCACAATTCGACTTACTCTCAGTTCTAAATACCCTGATTGCGTTTAACTGCACTATGTGTGATTTCATCACAAGCAAGCACTAGCTGCATAATAAAAAAATGTAACTTATTGATAATAAAGTAGCAGCTTCCTAGCCTACATTTTATCAATTAATATAATGGTCTCTTATCAGTCAATTATAGTCAACAATTTTGGATCTAAAACAGATATAGTTAATTCATAGGTTTGGCTAATTAGCCTATATCAAATTTGTTACTATATGCAAACTCAAATCAATTGATAGCCAGTTAAGTGAACAGTTGAGAAGAACCCTTATCTGTAGTCATAACCTAAAACCGTTGTAGCCATGGAATCTTGACCACTACTTTGAATGAATTGCTTAACTGCACATTGTATTTAATATAAATCAAACCATATACAAAAGCAAAGTAATTCCAAATAATTTATTTCATCACTATTTCTAATGCTTTGTATCTATTTATACTAATTCCAGTAAATATGTTTTCATTCATTTTACAATCAAAACAAGTACCTGTCATATCTAATTTTCTTTCCCACGTTTTAATTGAAGTTCTGCATAGTTTCGCTAAAATTAATGAGGAGTGTATTGTCCTCAGATTTTTGTCAAAAGTGATTAAAACAAGTATTTGTTCATACAATGCAATTTATCAAAAATCACTAATAGTTAATCTTTCTAAATATCAAAATTATTTGTCTTTTCTTCTTTCATTTCTTTTTCAATTGAATTTTTTGTATTTCAAAGGATTATGCTACATGAAAGCCTCTTCAGATGCACTACGTTCAGAATCCCTTTCTAAAATTCCTGAAGATTTTTTTAAAGATTTTTGTAACTTCAGGATTCTCTGCACGCCTATTAGCATAATGCAACCTGTTCCTTCAAGAATTGAGTAAATATTATATTAGGATGCCTTGCATATAGCCTAAAACTTATAAAATAAATGTAACACTTATTAACATAGTTTTAATGCCTAATGATTTAAGTTATGAATTGTCACCTGAATATGCTAGTGTTGTCATGTTCATAAAGCAACTATTTTTTATTATTGTTTGAAGAACAAATGGAAAATTTCCTAATGAACTTGACATTAATGCAGTATTGGTACTGGTTGTTGTATTATTTGCCAGACCAAATGTTTTTATTTTTAAATGTAAATTGTAAACATGTTGATATTAATTTCTATATAAGTAAGAGCAAATTTGTTATAACTAAAACATTTTGTGTTTGTTAATATCTGTTGCCTGCTGTTGTTTCCCCAAGAATTGTTTTCTATATACAAGGTGGGCCAGAAGTTAGTGTAGCATAATCCACCAAATTAGCTGCTAAAGAGAAAAGAAGTCAGTCAAAGAAAAGAAAAAGAAAAACAAAAATGATTAGAAATTTATTTAGCAATTTAATTAGTTGTATTTTGCAACTAAGATCTATCAAATACAAATGTAAATTAGTACTTGTCGGAAACACTAATTTGGCAAAACGAAGAGGGCGAAATCGCTTCTCATTATTTTTAACCAACTTTGGCAGCTGAATAATTTAAAAATTTAAATCGACAGGTACTTTTTTGACATTAACTATAAATAGAGTAGGAACATTTGAAAGATTGTTGAAGTAAATTCTTTGGAATTCTTATCTTTAGATTTTCACGGTTTGATTAATTAAAGTCAATGTCAAGCTAAGCATGTGGTATTAAGTAGTGATCAGGATCCCATAATGGGAACGATTCAAGGTTCTGCGCCTCTGATCACGAAACCGCACATAGGTTAGGTATACGAGTAGGAGTTTTCCGATTACCCGTTTAGCTGATTATCGATTCCCTGTCTGCATGTAAGTCCTGATAACAAAATCGCAATAAGGCTAGTAAGCCAAACGTTGGACATATTATTATCTTTTCTAGATCCAAATTAGTGACTATAAAGTGGCTGATAACAAGACTGTCTTATTCTATTACGATTATTATATGTAGGCTAGGAAGCTGCTACTTGTTTAATTAATTTAAAGCCAATAGTTTTCGATAATGGCTCTTTGTATATTAGTTAATTAAGTAGCTAGTGACAAGCCTGGTTGATTATTACACTTTGCAAAATGAGTTTAAGTCGAGTTGTGCCGAGCCTTTAGTAAGCACCGCATTAATCTAGGGTACACAAAAGGAGAGCAATTGAGCTGAGTGCTGGATACACTTCAATGGAAACGGATTGCTGGAATTGTTGCTGACTTCGGAGAACAGCGTCGGTTGGATGCCCAACTGTTGGAGACACCGCGAAGCTACTTCACCTAAATAGTGATGGTTAAATTGTCTGTTAATAATAGTTATAGGAATAGTTACTGATGAAGCAAAGCAGTAACAAACTGTTAGATCCCTACCTGCTAGCTCAACACACAATCAAATACAGAGATTTGAATAAATGGATGTCAAGCCTGGTAGGAGATGCTAAATTAGGGGGCACTACCAAGTATATAATTTTTAATGTAAATTAACTATTTATTCAGTTTACATACGTTCACTCTACAGTAATGTAATGAATAATAATTGATCATTTTATTTACAAATACTCAAATTGTCTAGTATTTACCTCGACATAAACACTATTAATCCCAGCGCTTGTTAAATTTGTAGGTGAGTGATTGACTGATTTGTGTATCACTGCCCCGTAACTTTTGGCCCACCCTGTGTAATTAAGGATGCAAAGCACACACACCTGATATATTACACTTAAAATTTAAAAGGTTTTATGACATTAGTTTTTTATGGAGTGAAGAGCTAAAAAATTGTTTTCAAAAGTAAACAAACTCATGATATATTTGAAGAGCCATCTAGTGTTACTTACCAAAGCATTCATATTTTCAACCATTTTGGCAAAATTGCGTTTTTATTCTACAAAATTAGTATAAATATTTATTACCATAAACGAATTTTTTAAAATTTCTTCAGGACAATAATATACAATAGACCTATATTTTGCATTTAAAATGTCGTAATCAAGAGATTCATCATTGAGTAATATAGAACACTGCATTTCAAATTACTTTGAAAAAAAGCCCTCGAAATATTGCTTACATAGCAACAATGTAGTTTAATCAAAGCAATGATGCACAACAACTAAAGAATCACATATCATTTCTCTAAATTTTTCTAATTTTGCACTAATTCCTGTAGCAATAAACTGAAGACTACTGTTTTGAGGGGACTTGTGGAAAATAATCGAACTTTATATAAAGCATTTTGCACTACATATCAGTAGTAAGAAGACAAAGCAACCCCATGGATATTTTTGACCTTTTGACCTTGGCGGACAGGGCTATGATGTAATTGTGTACATTGGGCTGTCTGTGTATCTCTAACGTTATTGGAATAATTGGGTTTTGTTGGCAAACACATTTGTTTGCAGTCTATTGTTTAAAATGTAATGTAGCATAGTCCAAGAATTAATGCTGCTAAAGATAAACAAATAAGAGATTAGTTGGTCAAGGAAGATTATCATTGAATTATGATTAAATTAATATTAATTGTAAAGCAAATTCAATTTAGGTTTATCCTCATTAATTTTGTAAATTGCAACTAAGAAACAATATTTACCAAATAGTACTTGTCGAAACAATTTGGCAAAACAAAGAGGGCAATATCGCTTCCATTATTTTTAAACCATTTTGGCAGACGATTTAAAATTCAAATTCGACAAGTACTTTTGGATCTGGAACTTTAAATAGAGTGAAATCATTTAAAGAAACTGTTGAAGTAAATTCTTCAAAAATCTTATCTTTAGATTTTATTCAGTTTGCTTATTAAATCATGTCAAGCTAAATTGTCGATGTGATTAGTAGTGGCGAGGGCACAGATTGGGAGTGATTCGAGGGTCCTTAATCCAAGCCACAAAATGCATTTATGTTAGGAGTACGATTAGGAGTTTTTCACTAGTTAGCTGACTATCGATTCTTTCATTGACATGTATGCAATAATAAAAACCTCCGAGAAAATGGTTGAATAACTGATCATAGGTTATTATATTTTAAATTAATTAGACTACATAGGTGACCTATAAATAGACTGATAATGAGACCGAGCATGTATTACTAAATAAATGTAGGCTAGGAAGCTGCAAGTAATTATCTATTTAATTATTTAAATTAATTAAAGCCAATATTTTTTGGTAATGGCTAACTGAATATTTATTAAGCAGCTAGTGACACTGCCAAGTTGCAAAAACAAATTACACAATACAAATTGAGTTTAAGTCTGTTACCTTCAGCCTTGAGGGTTGCACTGAGTTAGGATAGGGAACACATAAGTTACTTCATTGAGCTGAGGTTTTGGGAAAAATCCACTGATGATGAAGACAACTACTTTTTGGGAGATTCGGAGATAGGAGTCGGCCGGAGGCCTCATGAAAGATCATCTACCAGGAGAACTGCAATATTCTGTCCACACCTAAACAGTGTTCGATTACGATATAGTTAGTCAAAGTCAACTAAGTGTATTAATAGGATAAAGCAGTCAGTAAAAGTACATCCTGCACTTAACACACAGAATTACATTCAAATAGAATTAGTCAACATGAGTTAGAGCTTGGTAGTGGATGCTACAGTAACCAATTTTTTATACACATAGAGGTTGAGGAATTTTTGAAAATCCCAGGAGATTAGAATTGTTGCAATTGTAACAATTTTTCTATTCATATTATATTAATAATTTTTAAATAAGATTGAAATTCTATATGCAAAAAATTTACGTTTTTGGGAATTATATTTTATTTTTATCTTTTGGTAAAAGTTGGTAAAAGTTGTAACTAACAATTATTTTCAAGCAAAAACATTCTTAACATTGAGAAAAATACCTGTTTCACAGACAACACATATGTCAATTGCAAAATAAAAACTTTTTTAAAACTTGAATCGATAAATTCTTCCAAGTAAAAATAATTTTTAAAACATAAATACATGCTTCCACAGATGCATACTCTCACCATATAGAGAAAACGAACATTTATAAATAATAAATTTATTTACAAAGAAAATATGAAAAGCACTACTAAATGATAAAGTTCATATAGCGAATTTCATCTACAGTTGAATGAACAATGATAATATTCGTCATGACTTCATTGTTGGATGTTGGAGAAAGATAGACAGGAAATAATGGAAAACAATCTGACGTAACAATGAAAAACAATATGTATTGTTATAATGTAAAAGA
>CABFPE010000399.1:329618-363646 GCA_900660155.1 Hofstenia miamia | reverse complement strand
GAATAGTGGATGCGACAACTACCAGCGGTGACGATGTGAATTGCTGTTACGTAAAGGTCCCGATAGTACAATATATATATATATATATATATATATATATAATGTACAATTAATAACATATACATTTGACAAGCATTGATCTCATCAACTCCATGAGAAACAATGCACTTTCGTAATGCTTATTGTAGAACTGCACCAGGTCGAATCTGACTGTAATGTATTGATCTCTTATTGTATAAATCTGTAGTTTAGATGCATGACTTATGTCTCTGGCGGGCGTGACTGTATCTTTTTAACTGCTTTTCGGCTATTAAAATTATGTATTTTTCTCCACATTGTTTCAACTGCATTGAAATCGTAGGTAAGGTGGGGCGAATTGGACAATGCGGACTGAATCTGTTAATTTCATGCTACTGCCGAGATAATTGATGCAGTGAATGCTCTGTGATTGACACATATTTGTCTCGTTGTCGTTCATTATTGAGAAGTTTGAGACAATTAAGCATATAGTAAATCAGCTTTGTACATTCCACTATTTACTTGTTTATTGTGCATTGTTGCATTTGATAGCTTTTATAAACCGAGTGGCAGAATACAGAGATAAGTTAACATCGGTTACTTATTCGCAAATATATACTTAATCTGTTTAAAAGGCTAAAATTCCTCACTCAGACACTTTCCATATTACATGAAGGTATTTACACATATTTTTTGACGGGGCGAATTGAAACACTTAATTTTGCGTTGATTTAGATGTTCAGAAATTACTAATGAAAGACCGAGGGACGAAAATACTCCAAAGAACTTTTAAAACAAGCACTGTTAGCTATCAAGAACGGGGAAATTCGCATTTCTGATGCTATTCGAGAATAAGGGATCCCCAGAACGACAATCTTTCGAAAAATTCATGACAAAATTTGGGAAAACGAGGAGAAGTCACCCTATTTTCGGGTGAACAAGAGCGAATTTTGATCAAACAAATTTTAGACATTTCCATACGAGGTTTCCTTTTTCTGTGGAAGTTGCACAATTGCTAATATACAAGTACGCAGCTATTTTGAGGGGAAGGAAGAAAATAACATTTTTGAAACGGGTGAGCAAGGATTGGTGGTTGAACTCATTTGCAAACAATATCCCGAAATATCCTTCAGAGCAGCTGAAAATATTTCTTCAGCGCGTGCAGAAGCATTCAATGTTGACCGTATGAGTTGTTTCTTTCAAGAAATCGAAAGGCATCAAACAGAGTGCAATTTAGTGAACCATCCCCGTCACAATTTGGAATTCCGATGAAACAGGCCTTTCAAACATCCTACATGTAAGTAACAGTGTCAAGGTGATTGCCAAGAAGGGGGAGCGTCTTGTGCAGCAACTTTAGGTGTCTGAACAAGGTACTCTTACTACACTCTTACCTTACATAAATGCAATGGGGACTTTCATACCACTATTTCTGATTTTCAAGGTTTCTACTCTCCTGACAGCTCCATCTACCCTGAAGGCTGCTCGATTAACTCATCAAAGTCGGGTTACATTAATTTGGAGTTATTTTTGAAATTTTTAAAGCATTTTCAAGAGTTCAGAAGCGAGCCAGAGGAAAGATGCGCACTCTTCATGGATGGTCACTTTTCTCATTTAACAATTGAAGCACTTGAGTTCGCGAATGCCAACAATATTGAGCAGGTATGCCTTCTGCCTCACAGTACACATAGACTTCAACCTTTGGATACACATTTTAATCATCCTCTGAAGGCTTTATGGAGTAGAAATGTCAGGTTGTTCCTAATTCTGTCTATATTCGATTTTGGGAATGTTTTTGTCAGACCTGGAATGAAATGCGCACTCATGGTTCTCTAATTCTGTGGATCCGCAATCCAACCAAACCAGCTGATTTTTGTCTCCAGAAATGTTTGGAAAGCACCCGGAAGAAAGCACTGTGGATCTCCGTGTAACTCCAGTTGTTGGAACTACGATGCAGTCTGGACAAAACGAAACACGTACAAGCATGATTACTCCGGTAACACCCCCATTACCAGACACCACTGCTTGCTTGCGTAGGATGGGAAATCGGTTTCTAAGACTAAAAAAAGGTGCTTGAGGCCAACCGAGGATCACTGGGTTTGTATGCTGTCCTTTGCAGAATCTGGAAATCAGCAGAGACTAAGTTTTCACAAGTTCACATCATGCCAGCAGTGGGTGTGTGAAGCCTGCTTTGGGGCTGATTCTTGGGCAAATTGTGAATGAATTCGTAGAAAAACCATCATTTATTTGAATAAATTTGTTCCCTATAATATTCCTGTCATAATATACATGTTTCGGAAACAAAAATGTTTTTTGTCAAATTCGCCCCATTTGAGTCAAATTCGCCCCTCGAGAGAAATATTATTTGGGTCCTTCTGGCAAAAACACACGAATAACTGAAATCTCATTGCTCCATGTTTTGGATACGTGTAGGCAGATTCTAGTTGTATATGTGTCATAAAGAGTTGGAAAATCTTCATTCTCGGAAAAGTTGTCCAATCCGCCCCACCTTACTATATGTGTGGCATCTTACAGTAGTCTATTTATATCGGTCGGAGTTCACAGGGCCAAAGCCTGAAGCAGAACCATTGCATTGAAGGAAGAATCAACGAATTGTGATGATCACCAGGTACTGACTTAATGGTAATGGCTCAAGAAAGACACTCAGTGATTGGATAGTGTGGAGTTCCCTATTGTTGCTTACCTTTAAATGTGCTACCTTTAATAATTTTGTGCATCAATTGTTTTTGTTATTGTTAGCAATAAGGAAATATATGCAACGTGCAACCAGGCGGCATCAGCCTACTATTACACTTACATATAAATAGCCTTACATTTGATAGTTACATGATGATAGATACATGCAAACAATCGATGTGGCCAGCAAAAGCGTCAATTTTACGGCCCAAGCCCGACCCTGGCTGGGCCAGGTTACTAATTGTAAAACGTCTTTGGTTGAGCTAATTATCTGTTTACTGAAAAATGCTTTTAAGTTAAGTATAGGTATAGGGATTTTTTCGTTATGGTTGTCCAATATTTCCTTTCGAATTTATAAGCAATGCACCAAACGGCTGGATATAGCTACCTTTAGGTTAACCCTCTAATTAGAACCAAATTGATAGGGAATAAGAATTATTACACATACGAGGTGTCTACGAACATCCATATATATATTTTTTTTTCGTAAACTGATCATTAGCTCAAACTAAGAAGATTTGCAAAGTCGTAATCTGGCCTGGCCTGGCCTGGCCAGGGTCGGGCTTGGGCCGTAAAATTAAGAATGAAGCTGGCCCGTGTGCGAAATTTCTGAAAAAAGAGCCTAGAATTGTTCAAAATTTTATTAATGAATATACATTTTCTTACATTAAAATATCTTATCAACTATTATATTCAACTGACTAATTATATATCAAAAAGTAAATCCACGGTGACATATTACAATTAACTCAGAACTTGTCTTAGTAATACCAAGTGCCAACCAATTTTATTTATACTTTAGGTGTTCCAGTGCAAACTTTAAATTACTTAAACAATACACTGTGTTTCATTTGCATATTTGAGAGGGAATGCTACATAAGTTCGTAACATTTATATGATGTTCAATAAACATGTATTATTAACATTGCAATACCAATATTAACAATTTAAAAATGTCGATTAAAATCTTTTTCCAGCAGTGGACGCATCTTATTTGAATCTGATCTCTTTTGATGCCATCACGCGTTAAATTTATTGTTAAAAAGTGCAGTTGATTAAAAAATGCTTTTATTTTTGTATTTTTAATTATAGGCTTAATTTATATTTACAAAAATCTTATAATGGTTTTGGATATGACGTGACCGGGCCAGGTCTGGGCCTGAATATTACCAATTGCAACGGGCCGAGCTGGGCTTGGTTTATAGGTTAAAGGGCCAGGGTCGGGCTCGGGCTTGAAATCACGACCCGGTTACAACTCTGCAATGTTAGTGAGTAGTCTAACACAAAATCCGGTAGTTGGCTTTGGAGGTTCTGAGAACTACTCGTCTGTTTCAACGTTTAGCTTTCCATTCTAATTAATAATCAAACCTAGTCGATACAAAATAATTGGAAAATAATTATTTAATTTATCAGCCGCTAATAAGTAATACACAATATTTATACTAAAAATGTGCAAACAAATTGACATGTACCTGTCTGTAATTATCAGATCTTGTTAATGTGGATTTCTGCTTATTTTTACCGCCACATGAATTTTAATTAGATCAAGAGAAGCTTGTCCACTACAATTTGCAAAGCGGTAACTTCCCTGTATATACTATTTTAATTAAATAAATCATTAGTTTTACAAATTATCTAATATATAGATACGGTATAATTCAAGAAATATAAATCACTGAAAGTTTTTCCTTTTTTTGATTGCTTTTCGCTGATAATGCCACATTATCACATAATAGCTATACCTAAAGGAATGATACCATATTTCACTCTCAGATAATAGCACCTGTTCCAGATACCTTTTGTGCTTTTCGCTTACTACTCTTAGTGATCCGAATTTTACCGCTAAACGCTAAATTTTCCTCATTTCTCAACTTCCTCAGCCTCTTTATTTCTACTCATAGTACTTCCCTTTCGTTTTCTGAGACTATTATGCCTATCACTGATAACACATTTTCTCTTTTAACCGCAATAAATACCGCCATTCTCGTCATAATGATCACCTTAGTTTCTAATGATCTTCTTTGTTCTTTTTTAATAATAATAGTAATAACATAATTATTACTACTATTAATAATGCTTTTGCTTACACTTTCAATATTGTCTTCAATATTTCCACATTGTATTATGGAAAACATTTTAACCCTAACTTTGAAATCAGTTGCTATTTCAAAAAAAATATAGAAACGAAAAGACAAATTATATCATGCTTTTTCAGCAGAATTTACACCTCTCTTGACATATTCAAAGAAGAAAATTACTAAGAAAGATGAGAGGCTTAACATTTATTAAGTGTTTTTTAGATACATTCAACAAAGCCTTTTAAAAGCTGTTCATTTGAATTAGTCATAAATTATATATTGACAAATGCACGTTTAAAAGGATTTTTATATATGTGACTGAAGTGTGAAATGCTAGCGTACATAACTTAGGAATATTCATTCTTTGTAAATTGCTCACAAACCAATATGTGTTTGGCTTTTAAAACAACGCTGTAAATGATTAGTTGACGCAACCAAACGTATGATTTGGGTCAGAGTTGTAACTGGGCCAGAGTGGGCCGTGCTTGAGCCGGAAAATTAATAATGAAGCGAGCCCTAGAGAGACCTGGGTATGAAATTTCTGCATAACGGGTATAGAATTGTTCAAAATTGAATTAATAAATATACATACATTTTCATTACAATATTATATCAACTGATATATTCTATTGAATAAGCACTGATACCATCAACTCCATGAGAAACCATGCACTTTCGTAATGCTTATTGTAGCCGAATCTGACTGTAATCTAATTTCCTCACGAGTGGAAAGTGGCAAAAATTTTACCTTTGCACAGGGAACCGCAAGTGTTATGCTTAAATCGTCCCAGAGAGTACGTCCACGTGGTGGTTCCTGCATTATGCTAACACTCAGTGGGCGCGTCGGTGTGGGGAGTCCCGAACCTTCATCAGACGTTAAAACCAGGGTAGAGAAGGTACTACCATGTATACTTTGTATATGGGGGCGGTAGCGGTCGAGAACCCTGTCTGTGGAGACACGGCGAAACAGTGGAAACATTGTTAGCAAGACTGCTACTGGCACCAGTTAGGGTGCCTCTCATAGGGCAGTCATACAAAGGGGAGACTCTCTCTCTCTGTGTTTCTGGCCTATGAGATTGGCCAAGGCCAGCATTTGCTGTGCCTTTCTGTGAGGCAGCTTGCTGCGTCGCAGGTAGTTATGATCCAACATGCCTTTTTGACTGGAGACTTTTATTCACTGATGATTTGCATTCAGTGAATACGCTCGAGTACTCCAATATAATTTCAGATCTTTATAGCAACCAGCAGTTACCACCATTATTAGCCTTGGTTGGCCAAAGCGGGAGAGGCGCAATCCTCTCAACTGAAGCTCGGCCTTCGGCTTCATTCTGCTGATCAGACTCAACACAGATCAGCACTTTGTGTGCAGGGGGTCGCCAGAGGTTTCTCACGATCAAACTGGTCTGGTACACTTCTAAGGGTTTAGGTCCGGCCCCGGATCATGGAATCATCCCCTCATCAGTCTGTGGACTGTTTGAATAACCCCACCTTTGCACAAAAAATGTTCAAAAATGATGTTAACCTTAAACAGGATGGTGATTTTTAAAAAATTATCATTATCCTATAAAAAAATTACTACGTCTGAACTAATGAATTGCACTCAATTAACCAAAATTAATAGAAAGTCAATTCGTGATTGACATTTTTGGCTTAATTACTTGAAATGAACCCGCTAGTTGAATCAATCACACTCTTTCCTTGTAAAAATAATTGGAAAGGCGCCACTGTAGGGAGTAGGCCTTATAGGAGATATTATTACAATACTTTGTGTAATTTTGTAATAGGCAGACGACATTTAGAAAATAGTGGGTGTGTTGCGAGTGCGGGTGAATTTTATAAACAGACGTGCGGTTGCAGTGCGGTTACGGTTATAAAAAATTACGCCCGCGTCTATCTATGCCGACGACACTTATGAGGCTTTTCATATAGATTGTATCAATCCAACAGTTGACTATAACAATGCTCAACAATTATTGTCTGAAACTATCCTCTCTCACTTTGACCATTTAAATCTAATTCTAAGCAATGCAAAATCAAGGGAAATGTTATTTCTGAATAAGGGTGTAAAGTATACGAACTTAATAAGTGGCAAAACTCCCCATTTGCTATATGACGATGCTCCCAAACAAGTCGACTCCTGGACATACCTTCGCGTTACTCTGGACAATTTCCTTAAGCTCCAACTCGCATGTTTCATCAATCTTATCAAAAGTGTACCACATCAATACCTAAATTTCTTACTTAACACTATTAAGAACTCATTGACGCAGTGTAGCTCGCTTTTTCAATATCACGTATCAAAGTACATTCAATACCTAAATTTCTTACTTAACACTATTAAGAACTCATTGACGCATAACACCGTTCACTCATTATGCTAGTTGCGTTCTTAACCTTGACTGCTCGCGGTGGCTAAATAATATCATAAACTCCACTGTCAGGAAAACCACTGTACAGATTATCAGCAAGATTCAACGAGACTGCGATCACCCTCTACATATCAGCTTAAAGCCTACAACGGCCAGATTTTATTATCACCTAAGAAATCAACGTTTTGGACACTTCACGCTCAAAGTGAAATATGATAAAACATTTATCGCGATAGCCTGGCACTATCTTAACAGTGGCATTCTACCCGACGTTTTGTAATTATCACTTTGACTATTTATATCTGTTACACTTTCCTTTTATGTCTACATTGTGCAGCTTTTCGTTGTTGTAGATGTACAGGAAATAAAGCATTACTATCATCATCATTATTATTATCCTTGCATCTCACAGCTTCATGCTGGTATCCCTCTCAGCTCGGGGAACTCACCAGTTCCCAGGGAGTCTGAGAGCTTTCCTCAGGACTCTAGCTGTTGCTAACAATGCTGCGTTCTGTGCTACTGCTCATCCCAACTTTGGTACTCCCAACTCCTCTAGTAGGGACCCCTTAGGTTGCTCTTCTACATATTCCTTTAGCCCTAGTGCTTCTGCTTCTACAGTCTCCTCCACACTTAGCAGCCCTTTCCCTCCCTTATGCCTTGCCATGTACAGCCTATCTACATCTCCATTGAGGTTGAATGCTCTCTCTGCTGCTAGTATCTTCCTTGTCTCCCTGTCTAATTCCCTCAGTTCATTCTTGTTCCACCTAACTATTCCTGCTGAATATCTCAACACTGGTATCGCCCATGTATTAATTGCCTTTATGCTGTTCTGCCCATTCAATGCTGACTTCTGTAGTACCTTCCTTACTCTCCTCTTGTACTCTTTCCTTATCCTCATCTTCATTTCCTCATGATCTTTTCTATCTTTCTCTATCACACCTAAGTTCTTGTACCCCTCTTTGACTTCCTCAATCTTATCCCCACTGCTTGTATTCAAACCCTCCCCCATCCACACACTTGCCTCTAGTCATTTATAATTATTATTATTATTATAATCCAAACTCCAACCCTGAATCTCTGCTTGCTTTCTCCAATGTTTCCACTTGGTTCTGCAACATCTTCCTTGAACTAGCATACATCTTAAGGTCGTCCCTGTACCACAGGTGACTCACTGCTCTATCATTCTTCTCCATCTTATACCCTATGCCTGTCTCCTTTAACTTTTCTGTGATAGGTATTTAGCTAACTACAAACAGTAGTGGCGCTAAGCTCTCTTCCTGGAATATACTATTATTATTATNGCTGGTGTTGAAGAGAACGGTCGGGTTTCTTTTTTTTCTTCGCGATGCTGTAATCAGCAAGTTATTCGGCGGAATTACATCCCTGGATGCAGCGGCTGCTTTTATTAAAGATAAAAAGAAAACGCCGCTGCATCAGATGTTCACTAACTTAAACAAAGATCTCGCCACTGAGGCTCTGTTACATCTATTCAAAACTGCGCTCTTTTCTGAAAAAGAAACTCATACTCTCTCTGATGCGTGTGTTCAGTCCTCTTCAACAAATGTCCTCACTGCCGAAACTTCTACTTCTGCATCTCCTTCACTTCTACCTCGAGGTTTCGTCATTCTCCTACACCACGTCAATATTTATCTTTTAAGGAAACTTCCCAATCACCAAAACCGAAGTCAACATCCAATTACGTCAAATCTATTAAACCTAACACTACTACATTTCTAATTGGCAGTAGTATTCTGAAGTAAGCTCGTTCTCAAAATGTTCTTCCAAATCAGACTACTACAATCCACTCATATCCAGGTCACAACACAAAGAAGCTCACTGACAAAATCTCTTCGTATCCTAAAACTTGAGTTAGATAAATATTCAAATAGTTTTCACCACATAGCAACTAAAATTTGGAATAACTTAGACCATGAAATTAAAATGGAAATTAACTACAAAAAAAAATTAGTAAAAGTGGGAACATTCCTCTTTCACAGAGAATGCATACTTAATGACAATAATACACTACATTCCTTCGAAAATTTCGTATGATCCTAGATAATGTACACACACAAACAAATCCCCAACAAACACACACCACACAATTATATATGTATATGTTACTATTATTTTGTAAATAGTTTTTAGTTTATAGTCTTGTACTAAAGAATTTTTGCAATAAATTGCTTTTGACTCTTATTATTAGTATTGGGCTATATTACCAATATGTTGGAGCAACAAAACAGTGATAAATAAAAATATAAAATTGGTTGTCAATTTATGGATCTGAATGTTCGACAGTAAGAGCAACCACAGCATATGAAAAACGTAAATGAATTGTTAATATCAAAAGAGTTTTCAATTTTGACGGTGAATTATTATAAGGTCGGACATCTGTATTTCTCATTAGATAATTAACAGTGTAAATCACACGTGAGAAATAATAGTGATCACCTTTGATACTACATCTACTACTATAAGACTTATATTCTGAGAGAATTGATCAATGTACAGTTAAAAGAAAGAAAAGAGTTGTCAGGATCGGCACGATCCACAATGACACTTTATTGCATAGCTACTTCGATTGTTGATGTCAAATGTTCCGGCGTTCTTGCGGTAAAGTAAGATTTCATATTTGTACTTAACATAGCTAAACTCCAAGAGAAGTCAATCACCTTTACGCAAATAAGATTCTTGGCATTCGTCGGAGCACGTATAAAGAAATTGTTGACCGATTGGAATTTCCTGGTTTTTTTTATCTCGAACAAATACCGGGGGACAGATCTGGTGTAAATGTTTCTTTGATGATAGTCGAAGTAGTCTGAAGCAGTTCCCGTTTTTAGAGATAGAAACGACTAGGAAACCAACAGGGAGATGCGTAAAGAACAACAGACAATATACATGATCGATAGAGTGCAAGCTTAGTACTAATAGAAGTACAGAAAGGAATGGACCGGCGGATAAATTGGAGAATGCGTCATCCAGTGGCTAACTTTGCGGAGATATGAGAGTCCCATTTTAGGCTTGACATAACAATCACGCCAAGGTCGGTAACTTCGTTGACTTCACAAATGGCAGTGCCACTAAGCCTCAGCAAGACGTCAGAAGTGTTGAGACGAAGCATTTCTGTTTTTCTAGGATGAAACTCAAGAACATTCGATTGAGACCAGTCATAAAGTTTGTCAATGTCATTCTGAGCCGAATGAATGCATAGATTATTCCATATCTTGAGGTCGAAGTAACGAGTCAGTGACACAATTGGCAATATCATTTAAGAATAGAATAAATAACAGTGGTCCAAGAACACTACCTTGAGGATCTCGTTGGAATGAAAAATGTATGTTGACGGGTAGAGTTAGTGGAGATTTTGAAAAATGTTGCAAAGTCTATGTCGATGCTGCCATTCGAAATACGATTAAACAGGAGTAGCGGTCATAATAATCAAATAAATATGAAATGGGCATAGATTTACATAATCGTAGTTAATCTATGTAAGGTTTGTGATAAAGACCTGTTATCCAACGAAGCTGACGTAGGTGGAATCTTTCCATTTTTTTTGAATTGTGATTGGCGGAAGCCAACACTTGCGAAGAGTATAGTAACATTGAGATAACATGCGAATAATAGTTGATATTTGCAAGATAGTGAGATTGAAAAGGGCATTACTCTTCGTAGTAAAATGGCCGACTTTGTACATTTTTCGATGATTTTATTTCCATATAGATTCCCTGAAAGATTTGAGCTGATAAATAACCCTAAACCTTTCACATAGTTACTGGATTTTAAAGAGCCGAATGATAAACTAATTCCAATATGATTTCTATTTATCTTAACTATATAATTGTCAATATTCAAAGTGTGTTTTTAAATTTATAGTATTTTACTCTATAGATATCTTTCAATTTGAAATTAACTTTAGATACGTTTATGAATGACTATTGCGAATTTTACTTTAATGAAAACAATAATAGTCTCAGCTCGAATTTTGTTTAGTGAAGGTTGAATTAGTACATATGGCTCCCAACCCAAACTCGGTAATCTGGCTATGACAAGGAAGTAAATGCAATTTTTATGGAAAAACTTGTGAATGCAATTTATGCATCATAAAGCACTCGATGGCGGAAATTTATGCTTATCTTAATACATAGGAATCATTACTAATATTCTGTAGAAAGACTTCTTGGTATAAATTGGAAAGATTATAAAAGTAAGACGTTTCTGACTGGTTCTTGAGGGTTATGGATCAAGAAGCGACAACTATATAATGAATGCCGTCAATTTCTTATGTATTAGGTCAATGAGTCCAATTATATTGAAGTAGAGTACACTTTTCATGAAATATAAAAGAAATAAACAATTCCTGCTTGATGTAGGCAAATGCTTAGAATAAATAATTCGAGGATCAGAGAAACCTCCTTAACCGGTAACTATTTTATGGTAATTGGTTTTTCCATAATTCCATCAATTTTCACAAGTTCTTCAGCTTCTCCCCAGACCATCACATTTCCTACATCTGAAATATGTTCGCCTCTTGGAGCGAAAGATTTTAAACTTGGAGAAATTAGTGTACAAGACTTGTTCCTAGTCTTCAACCGTCCAGCGAATTTGTTTCTTCGCAAATTTCAAGCGTTTTGCAATGTTCTGCTTCCTTAGAAGTGGTTTCTTAGCAGAAACTTGGCCAACTAAACCGTTTTCATTCAAGTGCTTTGAAACTGTTGATCTTGAAACTTACCTTTCTGGTGGTAATGTGTCATTCACCTCACGTTTGTTTTTATGGTCATGGAGGCTTGTTAAGCACAGGAATTTCACATCCGAATCGTTCAACTTCCGTTTTCGCTGAGTTCTATGGCCAGATTGGACATCTGATGATTTCCTTAAACTTTCTAGAGAATACTTAACTCCACCTTTTGAGTACTTTACATCATCAGCAAACGAGCGGCTTCGCAAAGTTCACTGTTGGATTTTGTTTTTAATGAATTTAAAGCTTTGAATTACATGATCAACTAGTAAGGTAAGATAAGAAGAGCCTAAAGTTTTTTTTGACACCTTTAAGAGCAATATTTGATTCTCAACGACCATACTCATTCCTTATTTTGCTAACCAGGTGACATCAAGCTAATTCTGCTACTTCCTCGGGCTAAAATATATACTTACGTCAATTTACCTTAAAACATGTATTTTCTATTGTTGGAAATTGGAGTCATAATACTGCTTTCTAATTTACTCAACTGTGTTAAATATATTAAAACATCATATGGATAGCAATTAGTGACAATAATACACATACGAAATCATTTTGTTTCTTGAAAGTCGAAAAACTGTTTGTACTGAGACTTTTGCACATTATTGTATATTGAATTAAAACTATATCAAAAGGATTGAACTTAAATTTTTCAAAAAACTGATTTTAATTCTACCCAGTGGTGTAAGGAAAGGTGGGACACGTTAGTGATGACTGAGAAATCCCCGTAAGAACATCCTGTATACTCCCTTGATTCTAATCCTAATTGCTTTGCAATAAATAACGGTGTAAAATGTAACACTCAGAACTATAAATCACAGAAACATCAGATACATCAAATGTATATCAAAAAAAAAATTTTTGAATTGATGTCTAGGGATATCCCATAATTTACAGAATTTTTCAAACGTAAAATGTCGAAATTTCTGTCATAGTTCATCAAGAACATTTCAGATTTACATTTTGCATTTTGCATATTTTCAAATTTGATCAAGAACTTAGTCAAGTGTGCAAACTTTTTTTATGTTTTTTTGTAAGTGATGGGACATTTTAAATAAAATTATTTGGAATGAAAAGACACATGCTAAAATGCAAATATTTAATAAAACTCAGTTTAAAATCATACTTGACTCAAGTTTGACTGGTATATAATTAAGCTTACAATCTATGCTATGTTTACATAATGTTAAACATTGAAAATTCTTTATCTAATTGCAGGCTTAATGCTTCAACGCAAAAATTTTATTATGAATTATATATTCAAGGCTTTGTAAAGTCTCAAAATTTGTTAATGAATTTTTTTTATTTCTTTATAGGTTCATATGTGTAAATTAGTGTAATTCAACTTTCATTAGATTGGCTTCTAGAATAACCAATTAGAATAATTTTAAATGTTCGAAGGGAATTTAAGTCAACAGACAAGTGTAATAGAATTAAATCTATTAGATAGGAAATGAATCAAAACGATTCAAACACAGGCAGCGTATTATTAAAAACTATTCCGTATTTGAATGTAATTAGTTTTATTTTGGGATGTTGTGGAATTTTGTTTAATAGCTTGGTTATAATCACTTGCAGAAAGTTTCCAAAGAAAACATCGTTCATTGTCTGCATTGGTTCATTGGCGTATTGGGATGGACTTTCATCAGCTCTATATGGATTTCGGTTCGGACTTTTTTTGCCAATTGGTAAGTTCTGGTCAACCAATTTGCGTAATATCTAGTGAGCTTCAAATTGTGTTGGGTATGTGGATTTACGGGTATAATTATTATCGAAAGAAATAAGTCATCTTCAACAAGTTCTTACAAATTTCTCTTATATATGCATGCATTTCGAAATATAAACACTATTTTCAAATTGATCTAGCCAATATTTAGAAAAAACTTAGTGTTTGCCAATTTTTTACAACTTACATATCCAGAGGTCAAAGAAAGTGCATGCTTGAAAAAACAAGAAACAATACTACAAACTAATATACATGTATATTTATAAATTGATAAATGTGCACTATTACTTAAAGGGCGTCAATTTTAATTGAAATCTGTCCATGTATTTAATTGATTTTATATTCCTAGTAGGGATTGTTTAGATAATATATATTCTTAAATTTCATTCGTCGGAAATGTTTATAATTTTGTGTCATTTGTATTTTGGGACTTAAATAATTTCATAATTTAGAAGCTTTAAAATGAATCTGGACGATTGATACTACTATGTAACTTGTGATTTCTCTCACTGATTTTGATATAGTTGCTTAAAAAGTGCAGGGGTTTTGAAGTGTGCACATATTTGTGTATCATACAAAGTTTTTGATATTGAATTAAGTACAATGGTGCAAGTAAATTGCCATCACCTATTAAATTACTCACTGGCGTATGTTTATCAATATAATTCAAAGTTCTTAATGCCCAATTGAACATTTTTGTCGAAGATGACCGATTGCTTGATGTAATATTTTGGAATAAAAAACAACAATAATTGAAGTCACATAGCACAAAAGAATTAAGAATTTGTTTTTGAAATGTCTGTCCTACATTGCGCAAATGATATACTGTAGATACATTAGTTCCAGAGGCGATTTTCCTACATTTTACTGAAAAAAATTCATTAAGCGTTAAATTTTATCAATTACTACTTCAAAATAGTTAACAGAATTGCTTTGACTAATCTTATTATCTCCTACTTTAATTTTGATATTATTAGAAATTTTTGGTAATAATATTAATAATAATAATAATAATAATAATAAATAACGCTTTATTTCCTGTACAAATAAAAATTCGTAATTGTAAAATGGAAAGGTGAAAATGGCTGACAAATAAGATATACAAGAGTTTAAGGAAAGTCGAGGTTGTTAATAAAAAGTGCACCATTAAGTAATCTGATGCCATTGAAATGAACGAATTTCGATATAATTTAGTTCTGCAATGTATCAAATTGTAAGTAGATCGAGTGGCACTTCCTCTAAAAATAGAGTGCTTTAAATCACTATTTAATGGATGTGAGCAATCATTTTCAATTCGCCGTATTGTTGTCATAATTTGACTTTGATATGTTCTGTCTATAATATCATAAAGCAGACATGATAACATTTTTTATTATATTGTTATTGCACTTGCCATCTAAGATTTTAATCAAGTATTATCCCAAGATATTTAAGATGTGAAACATGAACGACTTCTTCATTATTAATATATAGTGGTTGTTCATTCATTAATGATAAGTTATGTCGTTTGCGAATATTCATAAAATTCATTTCAAAGGTTTTCGACGCATTGATATATAAGTTTTTGAGTGCTGAATTAGTTACTATATCATTAAGAATTCGCTTATAACTTTCATAATCATTATTTAGATTTCCTTTTCTTATTACATGCAATATTCGAATATCATCAGAATATTTCGCAATAACTGCAATCCCTACTGGAACTTTCAAGTTAGTGTTGTTGATGATATCTGTGACGTATGTGAAAATTGGACCACTCATAGAACCTCCTTGAGGAATTCCAACACAAATCTTTACAGGATCACTTTGTTGTGAATTAGAAGCTTTGACACACTGGGTAAAATTGTTCATAAAATCAACCATCCAATTAGCAAGCCATGCATCTGTATCTTTAATATTATTCAAAGTGTTGTTTTGTAGTATCGTGTTAAAAGCTGCTGAGTAATCAAGAAATAATCCTTTTACTTTTATAACAATAATCATATCCAACAATTTTGCTACAAAATATAAGTATATAGTAGGCAGTCTGTGCAAGATGTGTTTCGTATGTAAGCAAATTGGAGATTATCATTGTAGTCATTTCAAAAATTGGCTTAGACCTAACTTACTAATTGCACCAGCAGGAATTGGTAGTGCAGATATGTGTCGAAATAACTTCATGTTATCCATATTGGCATGTATATTTTGGAACAGCTGTAACACATGCCTTTTTCCATTGATCCGGGTGTATTACTTGATTAAAACATTCTTGATAGAGTAGTGAGAAAGGTAGTGTTAATTCAAATGCAAATCGTTTATGAATCAATGGAGGTGTATTGCTAAGTCCTGTTGACGTATTTTCATTAACAGATCGAAGCAAGTTTCTTACTTCTGATATGTTAATCTCTCCTGGAGGAACATAGGTAGCTATCGTTTCATATTTTGAGTATTTGGTGTGAAAATAATTAATTGTGTCTTATAAGCATTAATTTTTAACTTGTTTTTATTAAAATACTCACTTAGATTTTCAATATTTTTTGCTAAATACCTGGTTGCTTCATACGGAATTTTTGCGACTGTCATGCATTTATCACCAGCATATTGATAGATCGTTCCGTTATTGAATACATTTGATATATCATTAACATATAATGCAAATATAACGGGTCCTACTACTGTACCTTGCGGTACACCTAAATTAGTAATTATGTAATCCAAATAAGTATTATTAATTTTTACACTTTGATTTCGATTACTTAAGAAATGCATAATGAAATTTGCAGCATTTTTACTGAAAAATTGATTTGTAAGTTTGACAGCTAAAATATTGAAATTCATTGAATTAAATGCTTTATTGAGATCCACCAAGGCCTTAAATTTAATTTAATATTTTCAGTAATTGATAACATTGCATCTGTTGCACTATACTTAGGCTTAAATATATATTGATTGCCATAACCCTATTGCCATTTAGAAAACTGTAGATTTGTTTAGCTAGGAGCTTTTCAAACATTTTAGCAAAGGGGTGTGTAATGCTTATAGATCTGTAATTATTTGGGTTGGAAAGATCTCCTTTTTTGTAGAGTTGAAATATCAGAATTTTTTAAAATAGCAGGAAATTTATTCTCGATAATGCATTGATTAAAAGCTACAAGTAGATATTCTCCAAAAATGTCAAAATAATTTTTAATTAGCCAGTATGGCAAATGGCTAGATCCACAAGATTTATTACTATCAAGATTTTTTACTGATTGTTTCAAGTCGTAAGATGATATTAAGCTAAAATTAAAATCAGAGAATACATTTTTTGCAAACTTCTTCTTTTTACTAGATAGTAATAAGATTCAAAGCAATATATTTGCTAAAAAGTTAAAATTAATCTACAAACTAAATATTAAATATATAATAATAATAAATGTGTGTGTGTGTGTGTGTCTATGTATGCGGTGAGCTCAGTGTAAAAAATCAGTAAATGTGCTTAGCATGTTTGCGTCTCCGATTGTATTTTGTCGAAGTAAACGTGCACATTTTAATTTTTTTCTAAATTTTGTTTCTACTCTAGTCTTATCATCTAAATCATTCCAAATATTAGAGGCTGCTCGGTGAAAACTAGGATAGAAAATACTGCTACAAATAAACTTATGTGATCGAGGATTTTCTTTTAAGTAATTATCAAGAAAAGAAATTGATTGTCGGCCATATTTATACTTAAATATTGTTGAAGCTGCATGGAATTGTACTTGATATAGCGGGGATAATATATTATACTTTCGTCTGTATTCACTAACATGATCATGCTTACGTGCAAAATTTAATGTTTTAAATGACAAATTAAAAGTTTTTGATAATAAATAGCAGCTTTTTGTATTAAAATTGATAAATAAAAATGAACAATAGCTGAATGTGATAATCTAGCCCTAAATTTCTGAGGTGGTATAAGTATCTAACGCCAGAAAGCCATTTTTTGTAACTTTTCTTAGGAGAAATTTATCAAATTTTAAATCTTTGTCAATATCAACACCTAAATATGTAACATGATCAGATTGTTTTATTGGAACACTGTTAACAATTAATTCGATCTTGTTTGTTATTTCTTTTACAGCATTGGGAGAAAATATAATGAATTGAGTTTTTTCAATATTAATTTTTAATTGATTGGATGTGAAATACGCAGAAAGATTTTCAATATCACTTTGCAAATTTTTTGTGGCCCTAAATGCATCATTATCTGTATTTATGAGACACGTGTCATCAGCAAATTGATAAATTTCAAAATGGTTTACATGTTTAATAATGTCATTTAAATATATTGCAAATAGAACGGGCTCTAGTACTGTGCCTTGAGGTACTCCTCGATCGGTTGTAATGTATTCAGATTTCATGTTATTCATTAATACACGCTGATTCTATTTTTTAAGAAACTCATTATTGAATTTTGTTGAAATCCATAATTTTTAAGTTTAATCAATAAAATTTCAAAATTAATCGAATTAAAAGCTTTGCTTTGTCTAGAAGTATTTATTTTCAAATTTATAAGCTGATATTTTTTCAGTAATTGAAACGTAGATTTACAATTTGATGTTTATCGTGTTCTTAATTAGTTGATCCTAAGTTGCGGTTAAGTTAAATCGTCGTGATCTGTTCATTACTCGGCGGGACTTCAGCGGTGCTACTTTGTTTAGTGCTTGATTGATCGGTGTGGCAATGTAATTTAACCTGTGCGAACCAGAAGTTAAAATAAAAGTATAGTCGAATGGAATATTTTTAAGTAAATTTTACATGATTTCATCTAAATAGTTTTTGAAATCCCTAGCATAAATCGTTTTAAATTTAGATAACTTAGAATGATGTGTACTAATATAAAAAGCAGAGTGCATGATCACTGAAAGATTCGAGGATTAAAGGTTTATAAATAGTTTCTGAATTACATAAAAATAATCAATAAATGTCATTCTTCTAGTGGGAGTCTGAGTGTTATGATAATTTTTAAGTTATAAATAGCGCATAGTTCATTCAATGCATTTTTTTCATAAAAACTGAAATAATTTATATTAAAGTCACCTAATATGTTTAGGGAATAGTTATTATTAGGAATATTTGAAATTTCATCGCATTTAAACTTTATATATTCTACAAGAAAATTCTTATTTGGATTGTAAATCACATTAATTAATTCATGTTTGGAGGAATTTGTAAGTGATTTAATTTCAATTCGTAAAGATTCAAAAACAGAATGATCGGATTCAATTATTTTTTTCGCATTGTATTAAATTCTTTTGGTACAACAATCATAAAACCACCACCTCCACTATCCCTATTTTTAACAAAAATATCAAAGATTGCGGGGTTTGGATTGAACAAATTTGGATTAATTTCGTTGTTTAACCAAGTTTCTGTAATAGTGATAATTGAATTTGAACCAAATTGAGTTGCAATTTTAAGAAAGTGATTTCTATTAGAATTCAGACTTCTGGCGTTTAAATAAATATACTTAAAATTATCTTTATATAATGATTCGCTAAATTTTCCTCCTAAGATTGGGCCAGGATTTAATTCTATATCTCCTTCTAGAATAATTAAATTATTATAAAAGTAATCATGGATGAAAGTAAGAAAATTTTTGCTAAATTTTAGTGATAATTCATAGTGTTGATAATGAAATTTGTGTGTGTGTGTGTGTGTGTATGCGTGGATGTCTCACGTGTATATAATATAATTTTACATTTTTAAGGAGTAATACAAATAAAAATAGTGTTTTCCAAAAGTTTACCTTATTCATTGGAATAGTTGACGGTGTAGGGTGGGGTGAAAAGCGGGTGTCGGCAGTAGAGCACGACGTGTGTTGTTGGATGCTGCTTTGGCGTACGAAATTTCGGGTTGACGCAATGAACCGTAGTGATTCGGATGAGTTGACGGAGGGCGAAAGTAGTTCCTTAGATTGCGGATGACGACTGAGAGACCTTTGCGAGACAGGTGAATACCATCGTGAGCAAGAAGAGTGGAATTGATTGAGCGTGGCGAAAGAAGGAAATGATCAAAGAGTGGAATGACACTAAGACGACGTTGAGAGAAACTTCTTATGATTTGATTACATTGCTGGATTGCAAATTTCTTTGAGAGATTATGACAGCACAGACAGGGGTGATTTCGAAAAGGTAGATGTGATAAGGTGTGAATGTATTCTTGACTTCTGTGAGGATGTTTTGTAGCTTTTGGTGGAACGTGCTAGGATTGAACTTGAGTGCATCAATTAGACCGGTGTTGAGCATCACAGTGGCGACGTGAGTACTTTCGTATTGCGTGAATTTTTGCGTTAGAGCTGGGTACGAGTGAATGGTTGTGATTTGATTTTAAAGGAGATGACGTGAACGAATGTATTTGAGGATGCTGCTTCTTGTGATAAGTGTAGTTGTTCCATTCTTAATCTTCTTTATTTGTGGTTTTACATTTTCTTTTGCTTGTTTTTGCGGTGCGGGCGATATCTTCGGAAATGAAAAGAGTTTGGGCGATGAAGGAACATTTGGTGATGAAATTGCGATTTCTTTTTGAGGTGTTGGCGCAGGGGCGACTTTTCCTGTGTTTTATCGGCGTTTGCTGGTGAAGATAGTGTTCATTTAAAAATATATAGGAGAGCTTCGGCGGGTTTTCTTGGTTTAGGCAGGCGAATATTTGCGGTAGCGGTGTTTTCTTTTTATGTGTTACTAAGGCGCTTGGCCATCTAGGGTCGCAGCGCCACCAAACAGCGAGCTGCGAATCGCCTCTGCGAGAGCGCGGGAAACTCTACCGTTCTCGGTGAGAGCTTCCATAATAATAGTAATAATACTAATAATATTAATAATAATAATAATAATAATAATAATAATAATAATAATAATAATAATAATAATAATTCATACATTAATTTATTAATTATTAAGCAAATATTTTTTTATGAATAATAGACTTTATTAACTTTCACATTTTACTACCATTGTGTTGAGAAATTTTCAGCATACCCCAAACAGAGGACTTTGAGGTATAAAAAATATTTTGCTGAACAGCAACATATGTTTGTTTTTGAATAATATTACACAGTTATTCTGATAAACTTGGTTTATTGATATTATTGAAATCTGCAGCAACTTTTGAAGGTTTTCTTCCTTTCGAAGAAATTCTGTAGTAATAAGGACAGTAGTATAATATAATTTCTAAAATTGACAGTGGCAGCAGAACGAAGTATTGTTGGGGGGCAACGTGCGTTCATTACCTAGCACATCGACTAAATAATAGCACTTTTGCTGTTTAAATTAAACAATAGGGGTTTTTTCTGAACATTGATTTAGGGAGAGGGTAGCTGACCCCTCTGCCCCCACTTGCGCCACCACTGAGAATGGACATCTCTAGATAAATTATACCCGTTGCAACAAAAAATTATAATATTTTTTAACATAATATTTTATATTTTGTAGCAAATATTTTAAATTAGTTCTTGCGCTTATAAGCGATAATGCCAAATTGCGAATTTATTCTCCAGCTATTGTTAGTACTTATGTTGAGTACTCTAATACCTAGAGAACCAGTTTTAAAAGGAACATTCTTATGATGTTTCATGAACAAATTTCATTTACATAGGCTTCTTCAGTTTGTGAATTACTAACAGGACGCATGTTTAGGTATAAATCTCGCTGATGTTAACGAACTAATGTGTAAAGCCATCTATATTTCTTCAAGAATTTTTTGGTTTGGAAGCATTTGGCAAATCACAGTTTTGACATATGAAAGAGTGATTTGTTTAAGTTTCCCTCTATTTTACCGCAACTATGGTAAAACTAGAAATGCTAAGAAAATATGCATACTTTTATCTATATGCGTAGTTTTTGTTAATATTCCAATTTTGTATTATTTTCGGTTTATAAACAAAAGCTGCATTGAAGATTCTACCCGAATTCTGTATCAAGCTTTTCGAGTATTTCATTATTATATTATGGCTGCGATTTTACCAATTAGTCTTGTGGCTATTGGTAACGCAATGGTTATTTTTGGAATATTCAAATTTAGTTCAAAACGCAAAAGTGGAAAAAATGAGCTCAACATGGCCTTTGTCTTACTACTCATATCGTTCTCCTTTATGTTTTTCTTGTTATTTGCTAATGTTTCAGTGAGTTTGGGCATTAGACTTCGAAGAATGGATGAGGTTTACGCAAACCTGCAAATATTCTTCAATTCAATTGCAAGTATTGCAGTGATATTAAACTGCACAATTAACTTTTTTTATTATATTTTAGCAACAAAGTCATTTCGGGATGTTTTCATTAAAACCTTTCTTAATTAACTCGTATCGTGAATTTTGTAAGTGTATTCTAATTTATTTATAATTTTGTATTACTTGATTGACAGGCTAAAATATAAATATCTCTTAATTCCTTTGTAAGCAACAGAGGTTCTGAGTCGAATTCGAGTTCTTTTTAAAGAAAATTTCGAGCTATTTCAAATTTCATCACAAAAAACAGTTCATAAGGTGAAAAATATTTTTTTTCTATTGATAACACAAAATTTTAAAATAATTGATTTTTACGATATTTCCAAGCGAAATTTCAATCAAATTCACGTGATTAATGGTTTTTCCTCAGAGTTTTTTCGATCTAGTTTTGCAAGGCTTATTCGAGCGGGAGCATTTAAAATTTCTAGTACTCAAAACACTGGTTAGTAATTGAATTCTTAGAATTGGGATTATGACGTCAAATTATAAGAAAAGTAGAATTGGGAATTCCTCAAAAATATAAGATGTTTGAAGCTTATTTTCCAACTATGTGGTTTTTCAATATTTGAAATAAGTTCCCTGTTATTGTATTTGTTCTGTATAATCATGACTTCCTTAATAAAAATTCTAGACTTTCTCAATTGTTAACATAGGTTTAATTTCCTGAAGTTAAAAATTTTAATTGCGATGGAAGACTAACTGACAATTTCTATTCTTTTATATTGAATTCCACAATTTATAAAAATAAAATCAAAATGTTAAAAGTGCAAATAGCTACTTCCTAGATGTTCACTTGGTTTTCGATTAAAAAAATTTGTTTACTGATATTTAGTGTGTTAAATTCGATATTCTGTTGTGGTTTTACATTTGCTAGTATTTACATTTTGCAAGTTTCTGCTATTACAAAATGCAAAATGCTGTTTTTGTAATTAGAGTTTTGTTTCTAATTGGTGTACAGAAGAATTATTTCCAACAAATAACAAGAATGACAATTCTTAATATGAAAATTTTTGTTTACCCTCATTTGTATAAAAACCCAATTTTAATACTAACAATAATATTGCTATGAAACAAATGGCTGCAATTGAATGGCAGCTAATCTAGTAGCTTACCTCTACTGTAATTAAAATAACTGTTTATTCTAAAAATACCAAGAAACTCAAATAAGTAAAACAACAAAATTTGAGGAGAGAGGAGATTTCGTAAAAAAGCTGTGCGGTTAATTGAAAAATAACTGCGGTTATAGATATGACGAATAACATAGGTTAGAGCCCGTGCCTGTGCACATGCCCCGACCCGGTCAGCAGCCTCTACCTACAAAAATAGGCCATTTGCATGTCTGTGCCCGTATCCTAAGCCCGTTATGTCCAGAGCTAAGTGCTGGTTAAGTAAAATCGCTTGGCACAACAAGAAAACCTTTAGGTGTTCAATTATACATGCATACTAAACTGCTCATAACTATAGAATCCCGCTTCCAGTAGATTTATCAACACATTGTGTCCACTCCATTGTTTTAACTGCTTATCGTGAAAAAAAACTTCAACGCAGTATTAATTGTGGACATAAAATATTTTCCAGTTTTAATCTTACATAAGTGCATCAAACCTTATAACTATAATTGACAACACATCCAATAGTTTGAAAATTTATTAAATCGACGCGGACTGCACTACTTATATGACTTTGGAAAATATATGAATGACATTAATTCAATTAAAACAGCATGGACTTGCTTCTGAAGTTAATTTACCAACACAACATGTGTGGGACACAAAAATTCAGCCCCACATATTTCAAAAATTTTGCCCTATTCAAATTAAATCTGACTATATATTATGTTTTTTAATCTCAAACATATTAGCAAACACCGTGGTTACTATTTATGCAATGCAACAAAACAAACTAAAATCCCATTAGATAGGTTACTAATATGATATCATCTTATAACATGCTTCAAAAATAGCAGGTTTAAAATCAGTTTCTAAATTTGCTATGCAATTATTTTAATTAATTTAAAAATTTGGACATAGGGCTTGCATTTGACTAGAAATTTTGAAAAATAAACCAAATATTTTGCAAGACTCTAGCCTTAGCAATTCTTCAGTTTTAAAAAATATCACCCAAGTTAAATAAGTCATTTTTTACAATCTTTAATTTTGATAAACCCAGTAATTCACGAATTAGCAAAGATGTGTAAACCTGAAAACAACCCTATTTCATTTCTGCTATAAATCTGTGCCAGATCGTGAGCCATTGAGGCACTCCTTTGCGTGAAGTCAATTTTGACATTGCGCAAAAATGCGCCTTAAAGGACATTAGTGGTCTATCTACAGAAAGCAAAATAGCTTAGGTCAACTAAACTATTCACAACATAATTTTTAGTGCAAACTTTTACCAAGACAGAAGAGCGCATCTTCCTAATAGGTTTGGTGAAAGATGGTAGAAAATGTGATCAAACCAAATGAAACCATATTATTGCACTAGGGTGTTAAGGTTTAATATAATTTCAGTCTTAACGGAGATTAAGAAGCTCCTGGGTACACTTAAGATAAGATGGGTTTCGATTTTTAGTGAGGTGGTTCGGATATAGAAATCAACACTAAATGAAATTTGGGAACCTATTTTTCAGACAAATGTGGACTTGAATATAACATGAAGAAAAGACCTAACATTGATTTTCCAGCCTAGCTGTTGGATCTTGTAAGATCTGAGCCTGAAAATAGGCCCATTTATCTCTGAGTTTAAGAAATGTGTGAATTTCTCAAATGCGCTACAGTGAGATTTGAGCAGTCATTAGTACTTCCTCTTAGTTGTAATGTAAATGGAAATTTTGTTGTGGTTGATGAAAAGGAACATGATGATCTTTGTTTAAATCTGTGTTAATTCTCTTCAATGAGATCTACTTGATAAAATATTCGTATCCCTTCTTGATGATATTTTTGCCAAATCTTAGATTTGTAAATGAGACTGGTGTGATAGCAAATTGCTTCATGTTTTATCGAATTCTACAAGATCATCAAAATTCTTAACTTCAAACAAACTATGGAAAGAATACAAATATATTCATTACTTTTCTCATTTAACTGCATTATTGAATTATGGAAAATACATTCATATACTTAACATTGATACTGGACACTTTCAGAAGAAATATTGTTTTAATTTAGTGGATATATGAATTGTATTGTTTGAAGTCTAGCAAAATAAAAACCAAACCCATTTATATGCCATTCAAAACAGCTCACTCTTTCTCTGGTAGCTCCAAGAGGATGCTAAGGGTCACAGTCAGGCCGCACCTCGCCATAGCGGAGACCGGAGCTCCCAGTGAACCAGGGAAAAGTTGGTTCTTCCCAGGGCGGATACAGAGGAGGGCCGAGGGAGCCCGGGCCCCCTCTAAAATAAGAAAAATTCATTAAAATTGTACAATAAAAATTACAAAGAAAATTCCTTAATACCGTCAAATGGAGGGAATAGCAATAGTTTTTTAAGCTATTTACAAAGATCTGGAACATGTAAAATGTATTTCATTGAATTTTACATTATAATGGGTCCTATGGATCCTGAAATTTCATCTCAATAAACATAAGAACATTTAGTTTTCAGGAATTGTTTTAAATTTTAAAAGTATTTCAATTCACTCTTTTGAATGGGGGTGAATAAGAACACATATGATTTTTTGAGATATTTTAATTTAAGCATAAAATTTTAAATTATTTTGCATTTAAAAATATACTACTGAAATTAGATTAGCATAGCTAAGGCTACCCCATGGCACATAAACTTATAGTGATTAATTTATAGACAAAACAACAATCTACTATATTAAGGATAGAATGATAATTAATTAAATAAAATTTTCTTAACTGAGGAATTGAACGTTGCCTAATATAATCATGTGGAAAACAAAACCTCTTGATGTTGGGAATTAGCATACACATTTTTTGAAACTCATTTGTATTTACGTGTTCATTATTTGATTTGTATGTTTTTAATTTGTTTAAATAATATTTTATTAATCGTTGATAATTATTCCTTTTTCTATTGTGTAGTACATAATGCAAAAATCCCCATAAAGACACAACATGCTATTATTAAAGCGTAATTTGCAATTTGAAAAAAAATTGAAAAATTGCAAAAATTGTTTCCATTTTTGGAGTCACTAGATGATGGTGAAATCTGTGCATAGTGCTGAATTTTAAAAATTGAAATTCAATAGTCTTATGTCCTCTCTAGTACCCAATTATGCACTTAGCAATTTATTTTACATTGGGCCCCCTCTAAAAATTTTTTCTGTGTCCGCCACTGGGTTCTTCCAAGATTTTTAAAATCTGTGGCCAGATTCAATTTGAGACATTCTGCCTGCATCATAATTTTTAAGTTTATTTTTTTTGCTCCAACTATTTCTTATTGTATGAAATATATCACATAACCGTGACCTTAACGGTAACTGCGGTTATGTACAGGGGCGTACCCAAGATTTTCTGACGGGGGGGACATCATTGTTATTCCCTAATGCGGGGCTAAGCCCCGCGAAAATTTTTGAAAATATTGAGAAAAAATGCATTTCACGATCCTAGATTTTAAATTTTTCAATTTTTTATGAAAATTTTTCTGTTAAATTTGGAAACCTGACGGGGGGGACATTCCACCATGTCCCCCCTGGGCACGCCACTGGTTATATATGCAATATAGGCCTAGTTGCAGTAATTAAATATACAATCCAAATATAGTTTCTGTTAAACTTTTATAATTAGAGCAGGATTCAAATAATCTATTGATTAAGCATGAAATGGTAATGATTTTATGACGTTCCTCCAATTTGATGAGAATGGTATGTATAAACCTGTACAAGTTGGCTTTTGGTACCATTTGGTTGAAATGTCATTTATATGCTTAGTTACTGTGATATCAAAAAAGTTTATCCTATTGTCTTTTTCATGTTCTATTGTGAATTTGATTTCCGATACATATTCATTCAAAGGCTTCAAAAACTTTAAAGAATCTTCTTTTGAATTAAACTCTGCAAAGATATCATTGACATATCTACAGTATATTAAAGTTTAATGTTTTGAAGATTTTCGAATTTGCTCTCAATTAGATCCATTGCGAAGTTACCATTCATAAGAACACGAGAAGAACAACTGAAGAGAACCATAAGAACATATAACAAAGAATTACAAGTTTCGAAAATTTTTCCAGTATTTAATGCAAAGAAAACCATGCAGATGTTCCTTAATAAAGATCCCATACCGATTTCCCTGTCTTCTAATATCGTTTATTCATACAATTGTGATGAATGTTCAAGTTCATACATTGGCCAGACAAGAAGACATTTAGAAACTCGGGCAAAAGAACATAAGAGGACATCTACAATCAGAAATATATAATATTCATGGATGCGCACCTAAGCTGAAAAATTTTAACATACTAGGAAAGCATCGTGAAACTAAGATAGCAGAAGCCATATGTATTAAATCAACCAAGAAAACCTTAATAAATAAACAAAGACATCAATCAAATTTAAACATTTATTAAAGATCAAAAACATTTAATGAAAAAGTTAGGGAACATTGCTTCAAATGATTGAGATGACAACAATGTTTGTCGAAACATGTCTCGATAAAAGCAATAAGAGTTTTCATTAAAAAAAATATATATATAATGTATATAAATATATATATATATATATACTGTATATATATATAATATTTAGGATAAATCAAATTGGCGTTACCTTAAATTGGTCGGCCGTACGTTTCCTAGAGCGAGGCATGTTTCAACCTAAATATAATTAACTTTCTGATGATAAATCCTAGTGCTCATTATCAGATCGTATATTTTTTTAAATACAAAGATTTTTTCAGAGAATAAAGGAATATAGTCCGTGATCTGCATTATCTGGAGAGAATCTTATCAGCTGGGCAATGAAGCAAAATTCAGAATCGATCCGTCATTAAGCGCCTTAGCTTCAGAAGGAGTATGGAGAAGCATTTAGTCCTTATTAATTTAGTACATTATACATCTGTAAATGATCAACAGCTTCTAAGTAATCTTTGCCAAGACTAGCTAAAACGCTGCTTTTAAAATGGTATTATAATAACTATCAATTAGCAGTATTACTTAGAATTTATAAGTGGGATAAAATGTATCAACTACTGTATGAAAATATACAAGGGCGTAGTCAGGATTTCCGCATAGGGGGCGAATGGTTGTAATCGGGTTTTACTGAAACGTTTGAAAGCTGCAGTGGGCCTAACTTTCAATAGTCAGAAATATTTATATATATTCAATTTATATATATATATATATATATATTTGAACGTCATTTGTGCAAAAAATTCAAATCAAACCAAAATTTGGTTCCTCCCTTCTTTCTGAATGGATGCTTTGATTCACTGAAAGAGAGAAGCAGCAAAGATAGGCATTAACTGAGATTCTTGAATTTGCATCCAATCTGCACCTACAAACTTTAAAATATCTTATCAGCATTCAAGTCGCATCTTCCAATTTTAAGATATTAAAATGTATACAGCCTATGTGAGTAAAATTGTGAATTTGCAAGAAAATCCAAATTTTTCCAGCAAATCCGCATTATCATTTTTTGGATCCCCAATTGCACTGATGCGGACAATCCGCCTACTCTCATGAATCTATCCAATCCATGCCCATCCTTAGTTTAGGCTAGAGATGTGTGAGTAAAGTATTTTTGATACCCACATCCGCACATAAGATCAAAGAATCTACGGGATTATTTTGAAGGGTAATTATCTCCCGGAGCAATGCCTTTAGGCTAGTTTATAATGACACAGGTAGTACTAAAATTAGGCAGTATTATATTTATTAGTACGTCCTGAACTAATTTTTTGCCCTATTTCTTGACTGTAGGGACTGATTTCAGTATGCTATGCAGGATTCAGGCAAAATTTTTTTTTGCCTAAGTCCATCTCTGGTTTCATCTGATGGAATGATCATAGCAATGAAAGGGTAGATGATTAATTCATCCATGTTAACATAATGGAAATTGTTTGATTAGGAATTGTGTTGCTTATGATACATAATATACTTGCTTTGATCATTTTATTTAATAGAGAAGCATTGCGCTAAGGTTAAAAATTGTAGTGAACTGTGGCTGTGCAAAAAACAATAGCGTGCTTGCAAAAAATCCGAATGGTTGCTGTCCTGAGGTGGACTTAGGTGGAATAAGCATCGCGAAACTTCAATCCTAGATTCAACAATGCATAAGATGTTTGTGTAAACAGTATCCCCTGAACACATGTAGATTTAATTTACAATAACTAATGTATAAATAACTAAAAACTAAGACAATTGACAATTATGCAAAACCAGTTGTTCACTTAACATGACCCCTCGTTTAGCATCTGTGATGATTTTGTTGGCGCATAAAATAATATATAGAATTGATATTTAAGTAACCTATTCAGGGGAATGGATATCTTATGTGATTATTGCGATAAAAAATTACTTTTAGTGCTTTTTATACAATAGAAACAATTTTTTGAAAAATTTTATGCTTTGTCATCAATAAAGAACGTCTTTAAAAGACTCGCTTTCATGTGTGTACATGTAGATCTTAAAGTTTTTGTAGACCTCATAACTCATTGACATTTTTACGAAATATGATTAGATTTTGTATAACTTGCAAATATATCATCGTTTTATAATATAAAAAATAAAATTGTTGCTATTACCCATTTATTTATTAGTAATATTATGATGTATTAAGAAAAATATAAATACACATGTAGAAATTATTTCAATTTTTTCTAATCAAGAAAGCCTATTTTAATGTGAAGTGAGAAAACACCTACACACTAAGTGATTGCTATATCTTGAAAACACACTGAGATTGCTTAGAAACAAAACAATACTCCAGTAGAGCAATAATAAAATGTCTCAGAACACTAAAATCCGTCAAATTTTAATAATATTCTGAAAAAAAGCATGAATCAATTCGTACTGTTGAAAGGGCTTGCTAATGCTTAATTCATATCTTAACCATCATTCTATGATGAACTACAGCTTGGATGTTTATTCAAAGTTTAAATAGCTGGGGTCTCATTATATTTTGGTCAAAATTTAATGTATATATATTGTACAATCGGGACCTTTGTCACTGCTTATTTACTAAAATGGTGAATTATACTGTATCAAGCTTGAAAACTCTGTATAAAACTGAATTAATGGACATTATTATGGATCAAACAGACCACATAAATGATCTCGAATGCAGAATGGCAACACTAGAAAACCAACTGACACTAATTGCGTCTCCCCAACCTGAATCCAATTATGTAACACAGAAACAATTCTCAAACTTGGAAGCATCCATACGAGAAAACTTAAACGTCTTCAGGACGAATATCCTAGAAACAATCACAGAGCTGATGCAACCAACAGCCACGAAATCCCTACCATTGCCACAGCAGTTGCAGCCACTGCAGAGCCCGCCCCCAATGAGACCAGCCTCGCTGCCGCCTGTGCTGAAAACACCAGCATTTATCAAAGCAACCCTTAGCACCAAGTCAAAGAAACGGGTATCCTTGTTACCAGACACGCCTCTAAACGCAGATCTCAAACTTCACAGGATGCCACAACCGTTCACAGGCAAATTTGACATAAAGGGCCAAACCTTTCGTGAATGGGTAATCCTCTTTGAGATATATCTAGTACAGCAAAATGGCACAAAACAAAATGGAGCCACTCAAATGCCTCTCTTCTTAAAAGACAGAGCCTTACCAGTTTATCTTAACTTGGATGCAAACACAAAAACAGATTATGACAAACTCGTCACAGCCATGAATGACCAATTCGACAATGAGTGTACCAGAAAACAATATCGAATGCAATTGTACACATGCCGCCTAGAGAAAAACAAAGACGTAATGAGCTACATTTACAAAGTCGATAAACTACTACGCCTATCACAAGAAGAACACAGATANCCCCCCCCCCCCCGGATCTGTACTCATACATCCATGCAGGTCTACCTCAAGCAATGAAAATTATATTCGAGAACAAATGCGACATAGATGATGACATTGATACTCTCATAAAGAAAGCCGTAAACATCAATTAACCCTAGAAAACAACAAAAGAGTGAACAGACAACAAGGACTGCAACAAACAACCTCGTACAAACCTCGGTGTACGACTGCCAAAAGCGACGAAGATTTAAATGAATAAGGGCGCCAGCCCAAGACTGAGCTACTAATTGTAACAGATCTACTTGAAAGAAACTTCATCCCAATAACAATAAACAACTACAATATCAAGGCTACTGTTGACACTGGCGCCTCGATCACAATCATGGCCGACACCTGTGCTCAAACTACTGGATGGAATAGAGAATACATAACAACCAATGATACAAGACTAATAAGTGCCTCAGGAGATTATGTAAATATCAAAGGCACCATAAACAACGCAAGAATAACAATCAACAACGTAAAATTCGAACAGGATATCCACATCATAGACACAATGAACCAGCCTCTACCATACGAAATGATAATTGGAAGAGACTTCTTATCTGATAAAAACTGCCTCATCAACTATTCAAACAAAACATTAACCATACAAGAAGATAAGAATGTATCAGTATCGCTAGCCACCAAAGGCATGAACACTTTGGAATTCTCGTTAACCAAAAATTTAAGATTAGAGCCTTTTCACTGGCAAATAGCAAAGATAAAACCCAACAAGCCTTACTGTACTAAATAACATGGTCTCATTTCACAACAATGTAGGCTACACAGCCATCTTGAACAACTCCAACAGAATTGTGCCTCTAAGAAGTAATACAATCACAGTAATTAGCGAAGCCCTTCCAACAGTCATTGACAAAGACAAACGTCCTAAAGTGAACACTATTATCTTCTACCTTGACTCATTCCTACCGAAAATCAGCAGAGATTACTATCACAGTACAGTACACATCACATTTGATGACAACATCCACCTCAAAACAGTTCTAAAGCTACTAAAATATAGAAGACAATGCAAAAGCCTAGAATGCCTTAACATTGAATGGTCAACACCCAACCTTGTCTACATCATTAAAACCCACGAGAAAGAAGATCCCAAACTTGTTCAACAAATCAATCTCATCCTCATGGAAGCGCACACTTACTCCATCAACATAAACGTCTTTTACATCGAGGAATCTACATAGCTACAAGTCAACATCCTCACTCTAGAAAGCTACCTGGAGTCATTCTTCATCATCCAAAAAACGACACTAGCAAGAACAGCAGTCGAGAAAACGCCTTTGGTCACAAAGCTCATACCTCATCAACATTCTCATGCATCGCTCAATGCACCAATATCACATTATCACAGCAATGGTTAGCAATTGACGCAATGCTACTAGCACAAACCATAGAAATTGTGGATACAACCTCTCTACCCATTGAAGTCACTAAATTAGAAACACGCTTCGCCTTCCAACAGAAAAAAGCCAAAATCAATGAAATTAACGAATGTTAGTAAACTCTAAAAGCTAAACACATTACTAATGAAACTTGGCCATCAATTCACATCAAATTACCCTCACGCCACTACAACGATAAAAGATGCTACGAAATTAAAATTGCTCCCCATCACGAGAAAAGTTAAAAATTGGCTCCTACAACCTACACAGGTGCCAATATCACCACTGAAAAAATTCCAGCAGAGCATCAATGTTTACGAAAAAACATTACTAAGCATCATCAATAATGAAAACGCTTTCAGAAGAACCTCACCCATCATCCTTCAGAACATCTTAGCCATTCACGAAAAGGATCAAGAATTCCTACACCCCCACACCCACAAATACATGTGGGGAGCCACAGCACAAACTCATTTCGTCAAAACAAACGACATATATGGCCCTCTCACCACGGAAATACTACAACAGAGATTGTTCACAGCACGCAGTCCTATCCACAACTATGCTGTAATCACAACATAAAAGAAAAAAATGAATCACTATTCTAATACCTACAAACGTCATATCCGGAAATTACATACAGCTGCATGCAGATTACAGAAGAAACAATACTTCAAAACATAAACTTCTTTTACAAAAATACCAACTTTCACCAATCCTTATCGTCAGTATTCCAGTTCTTCTTCCCAGATGCTAAGCTTGACACCACGTCAGCCCACACATCAGATACGGACGCAAGAATGACACTGATGATCGTGCTGAAAGGCCAGAAACTCTATTGAAACTTCTATGACATATTTCAACAAAGAGTAAATAACCTTCGCCAATTTATCCTCATCCTGGCACCAAGAACAAGCCTAAAATATATACAATATCACAAATGAATGACTACTGAAATTGAAGCAATCACTAACATCAGTCATACCAAAGATATCACCGAAAAAACCTGGGAAGACACCCGCATCTTAAAGCTGCTGGATGACACCCACAACCTCATCAGCCAACCTTCAAAATAAACACCCACATCAACATAGGGTATCTTAGGGGAGGGGTGTACAATCGGGACCTTTGTCATGGCACGGAATTCCCACGCACATCACTTCATCGCCACTAGGAGTCGCCTCCATATTGCTCATGATAATTCTTGCTCCATTCCTGCGCATACTCATCTACCCAATCACATTGTTTAGTGTTTACATTTTTGTTCTGCCTTGGCAGGTGTATTGCGTATTATTATATCTGTATAAATAGGGAACTAGTGTGCACTAATAAATTGTTTTGGTTCAGTACCTAGTTTATTCTTGCTCTCATATATGCTCTATAATCAGATGGCCATGAGCAGCTAAACTTTCTATGAAGCTGAGGGGGACTAAGCAGAGTGCATATTCAGATGTAGGATATCCTTGACTGCCTACACAAGCTGCTTAAGCCCGTTCAGTTTTGGGGTTTAGTTGATCCAACATTCTTACATTCTAGGTGGAAGCTATGTTGTTTCACTTTGGTACTAATTGCCATGTATTCTTATATTTAACTGGAGTTCATATTCACAGTAGTTATTCTAGTCTATTATACTTGTTTGCTACTCTAAATTGTTTATGCCAAAGCAGTTCTATAGGATGTTTTACCCAATCAAGAATAGATACTATGCTATCACTATGTTTTTGCCAACTCTCAGGGAGAACTATGATGATGCATATGCTAGAATATATATATATATATATATATATATATATA
>CABFPE010000399.1:269235-282099 GCA_900660155.1 Hofstenia miamia | reverse complement strand
ACAAAACTCATGAGAAAATCAGTACCATTTATATGGACATGGCAGGAACAGGAGGAACTGGATAACATTAAGGAGGAACTAGCAAAATTGCCATCACTCAATACACCGGATTATAATGAACAATTCATATTAGACTGTGATGCAAGCAAAGTCGCCATAGGAGCAATGCTAGGACAAATGAAAAATGGGAAGGAGGTACAAATACAATTCTTTAGCCATAAATTACAGGCAAGTGAGGAGAATTATGCTCCACCAATGTGGAAATGCTAGCCCTAGTTGAGAGCATCAGAAAGTTTAGACACTTTTTGATTGGAAAAGAGTTCCAAGTACACACAGACAACAGCAGCCTCACATTGTTAAAAAAAAATTCTTGGGAGATAAATCAGGCATAGTATCCCAATGGATAGAATATCTTAAAAAATTTACATTCACAATAGAGCATTGGAAGGGCACTCTACACAGCAACGGAGACTTTTGGACGTCATTGCCAGAGTACCAAAGAGACGTGGAAAAGATAGACAGGGAAAAGCAGCAATTCCAATTTCTACCACACAGTAATTTTACAGTAATGGCTACTTTAATATTAACTAAATGCAGTTAGTGTCAATGCCCAGTTGCTTTACTTATCCAATCCAACAAACACTTTACAAAATTGAGTTTAAGTCAGTTACATCTTGACATGAGTACATGCACTGAGCTAATGTAAGGTACACATAACTAATTCCCATTGAGCTGAGATGGTGCAGTGGACTTGGTCAATCATTCATGAAGGAGAGGAACTGTGGTGTGGAGATCGGCTTTGGGCAGTGGCCCACAGATGATTAATGAAGAGATGTCACATGGCTTCGTCACCTAAACAATGCTAATTAGTACTCAGTTAACCTAACTAGTTAAATAAAGAGGAAACGTCTGGCAGTTTACTAATTCAGTAAATCCCCACTCGCCATTTATCAAGTGATGGTTATTGATGATAATGCACTGTACCAATAGGGCCAGGTGGAGGATGTTACACCAGTTAGAAAAGATCCACAGGACCATTAACTCTCTTGATTCTTGTGTTGTAATTTTGTTTCAAGCTGGAGGTGATCTTATTTGGACAAATAAAGCTGAGATGATCACCCAATACTACAATGTTACTAAGCACATTGAGATAATTACTATGTAACATGCCAGCATCACAGATCCCAAGGAGATGACACTACAGCAGTTGAATGAGTACTGTTCACTCTTTGTTGACCACACCACACATATGGGATCCCTTCTGAGAAGTTTTTCTCTATTTCTACCCTGATACAAGGATCAGTGCTGAAGACACACACACCTCTGACACTGATGCCTTAATGATGCTTCTCATCACCCTCAAGGGCCTCTGTCTGTATGAACGTTTCTATGACACCTTTACCTGGAGGTTGAACATATTATGACACAACTGTCCCATTAGTTCTAGGCTACCAGAGCTCAAGTATTTTTGGCTGCACAGTGAAATTGTCACTCAGCAGGAGACACTGATGCATGTCACTAAGTGACCCTGGTATGCAGAGGTATCATCCTGGGATGATGTGTTGGCCAAGGAAACGGTCAAAGAAGCCCAAGAGCTGTTGAGTGCTCCTACTGTCCAATTGTTACCACAACCTTAACCATGCAATGGGGGGTGTGTAGAGTCACTCAGGGCCCTTATTTATTTTATTTTTCAATTATTAGCACTCTCTAAATAATTTGGTGCTATTTACTATCATTGATTTAGTGATTTTTGTTAATTTGCAGTTTATAAAAGAACTACTAATTTGGTCACTCATACATGCACATAACATCACACTATGCAAATATATTATGCTGTTGGCATATGTGAATATGTGGTAATTACATGTTATTACTATCTATTACATGAGCTGAGATAACAAGAACAATGAGCTAAATTTGTTTTATTGAGGTAGAAATTAAACTTGAGACACACAATTAGCACCTTGGATGATAAGGATGGATTCTAATGATTTGGCTTCAGTGAGATGCCATGTAAATTGGTTGCTAGCTGAAATGCCTTCTTGGAATTGGTTCTTTTTTCTACAGTGAAATTGGCAAACTACCAATCTTCATTTGTTTTGTTAGAGTATGGGCCACTCTCAGTAATGGTAATTATTTGCAACCTTGTACTGCTCAAGCTGCTAGACAAGCCCTGCGATTCTACACTATTTAAATTGTTTGAGCAATAAATTAGAGGCTTTCTCAAACATCATTAGAATATATTCCAGAGATGGAAAATCCTGATACCAAGTAGAGTACAACATCATGTCAAAGTAAATAACATTCTGAAGCTATTCAAAGTAATCATTTATACACTTCAGATGAATTCTGTCTACAATTGTAAGATAAGACAACAACTCATTCAATTATGATGGAAATTGTTTTGATTAAAATATTGACTTCATTTTTAACTTTTCAAATTCCTTTGACTTACCTTAAGAGCTAAGAAAGAGAAACATATTGTAATTGCTGAATCAATTTAGGTGCTATCATTATGAAATTGTTGTTTGATTTTCTCTCCCATCTACATAGCAAAGATTTGGAAAATTGAATCTAAAGCTGAGATATTGCATGATATGTAAAAATATTTACTTCAGATATTATGTAAAATGTTTGTACAGTCTATTGCATAAGGATGAAGAATCAGCAATAACAACAAAAGGGAATATATAATTTAGCAACAATTTTTAGAAGTAGTCAGCACCAGTTTTAATATTTTTCATTTATTTCAAACATTTACTGTTGTTTCTAAAAATTACAAAATTGCAACAAAAAATATCAAAAAGAGCAAAAACCAAGTTTCTAATTTTTGCATTTGAGTTGGAGTATTTTATAAAGAAAATTCTGAGTTTGATTGAATTTTTACTAATTTCAAGTTTTTTAGATTATAGTAACATTTATTTCACAATATTTCTGAGTTTTGTTAGCTGAAATATAATTATTTTGTTTATTATAGCAATAAAATTTGCTTGACTCTAAAAAAATATAGTTAATAATAATTAATTAATATAATTATTAATGTGTTTGATAAAGAAATTGAAATTTAAAATATTTCAGTTTTTACTTTATTTTCAATTCAATTTTCAATCAAGTTCGACTTCAAGTTTTGAAGATTTCTTTCCTGAGTACTTTTCAAGTACTTGGGAACCCTTCTATAGACTACAATTAATCTTACCAGAAAATCTCAAAAATTAAATTTGATGTATATGTGAAATAATTGTGATGTCTTTTGATTTTATCAATTCCTAAGTATAACTTTACAAAAATACTTTCCATTTCTAGCTAGTTCAAATGTCTAAAACTCAAAATCCTTCATGTGTATTGACAATAGGAACATAGTCAAATTCAACTATTTTAATTAAATGCTATCATTATTATAAAGAGCGTTAGCAATTTTATTAAATGTTAACTATTTGTATTTTATATTTAATTATTTATTATTCGAAAATCCATTTTTAGTATAGCTTAAAATCTCAATTATACTTTCGTTTTTCTTTGAGATGGATGCAGGAAATTCAAGAAGTATCGTTGAAAATTTTAAATAAACGAATGTTTAATTGTTTATTTAAATTTATGGCCTTATATTTAAACTAAATAATAGTTATTTACTTGTTTAAAATAATTGCAATCAAGCAAAGTCTAAGGGTGTTTTTTAATTGGAAACGAAACTAAGAATGTGTTTTTGAATGGTAGAAATGAGGGAGAGAGCACGTTTATTGAAACAGGTCAGGTACAAAGTCTCGTCACAAAAAGAACGAACTTCACAAATCTCACGCTGATGTACTCTTCTAAAGCGCCCCGACGGATTTCTAACTGGCAACAGGGGGTACAGCGTTTCTCTACTGTCTTTCTGGACATCTCTAAAGAATGAAACAGCTGCTTTCTACTGTCTATTGTAGAGTTGACTATAGAGTAAACTGTATCATAGAACTTAATGTCAAAGCAGAAGGTCGCTTAGGTGAACATTAACTAGAGTAACCTGATTCTAACTAATTCCAGGTAGGCAAGAAACTGGTAATTTATCTTAGTAACAAATTTCTTTTTCTCTATTTACAATAAAAAGTATCACCTTATATACAATTTAGCTATTAACATATTTACAAAAATGAGAAAACACTAGATTGGCCAATATATAGCAACCAGCACCGACAGATGTTACACTATCTTCGAAATTTTATCCTGACACTGAACACTTGCCTTTTGTTATGATTTTCTCCGCATTGTTAATAATGCTTTGCAGCTTCCTCTTGCCTGTCAGCGGCAATCCGCTAAGAGCAGCAGAACAATACTCAAGAGCAGGCAGTACAACTGATCTTACTACCTACCTGAGTTCTTCGATGTAGCAACTGCTGAGTTGTCTGATGATGGTAAGTCTCGATGTTGCTTTCTTAGAAATATCGTTTACATGCTCTTTGAAATCGAGGTTCTTGTTGATAGTGACACCAAAGAATTTAAAACTCTCTCACAATAGGATGTCGTCAGGTAGGTGGATTTTAAACTCACATTGGTGGCTTGGCGTAATGATGACTTGTTTTGACTTTGCACGGTTTAACTTCAGACAATTTATTTCACAGTAACTTGAAATTGATTCGGCATCTGTTCTAACGTTGAGTGCATTCCTTGGTAAGCTGACGATGGAGGTCAGATCATAAAAAATGAAGAGCAAGGGACCTATCAGTAAGCCCTGAGGAACTCCGCTGCTGATCAGACAGGTTTTGCTACTGACCCCATGCACATGTGTGGAGGTAATGACTGATCCAGTCCAGCATTCCACATGGCAGAACCTTGGAGAGTTTTTCCACTAGCCGCCTAACTGGGAGGTATCGATGTGGAGATTAATCCAGCGCTGGAGGTCTTTCAGCGCAAAATACTCAAGACATTTTGAGGGTATCGACACAAAAGAAATCGGTCTGAGATCGGCAATTTTCGACTGAGCACGCTTAGGAAGTGGAGAAACCTTGGCAAGTTTATATTGCGTTGGAAAAGTACGTTTCAGGAAAGACGGTTTGATGATTTTACACAGTTTCCGCAAGAATGCGATTGGTACACCATCACTGCCTTTGCCCCGATCCTTGATACCATCGAGATATTTCATCTCTTCGGGTGGTTGAGCCAACTGGAAATCGTGACAGTCTTTATCCTTGTTGAGAGTGAAATAGTGATGACTATCCGGCATGGTCATGAATGTGAGGAACAATTTAGAAATATCGTTAACAGCTTCCTTCACGTTATTATAACTGTTGAGGATGTTTCCTAATGCAGATCGCGAGGAGTTCTTTGTGAGCGCATTCATGATACGCCAATGATCTCTAGCTGAATTCACTGAAGACAACTTGCGCTTTTTGGATTTGGCAATGGACTGAGCTAGCTTCTGTTAATGGAAAAATCGCCTCTACTGAAAGTTTCTCTTCCATCTGATGTCTGATTTGGTTAACCAACAGGGATTAAATAATTGAATCGTTCGATCTCTTCGTCAACTTCTTTGATTCTGTAGATTTCATTTCAGGGGCACCGGGTAAGTACATTAACAAAGGAACAAATATTGCTTCTCCTGAGGTTCACTATCTGCTCCTGTCTTGGATTGCGAAACGAAAGTGCTGACGGGTTTGCAAATAATCCCAAAGTGATCAGACAGTCCAAGAATTGCATTTATGGAGCACGAAAAGTTGGTAATGCAAGCGGAAGAAAGAACAATCCTGTTTGTCGGATATGTAGATTAGGGATTTGGAAAAGTTTTGGAACTTGAAAACTTAAAATTGTTTAAAAATATATTGATTAAGAATAACATGTTTTTTATGAATATTAAACCGTTTTAAGTTTTCAACTTCCCAAGCGTTCTCAAATTTTTTAATCGATATATTATTAAGCAATTTTAAGTTTTCAAGTTCCGAAATTGCCAAACCAAACTTTCCCAAACTCCTAACCCTTACCAAATTTTTTAATCAATACATTAATAAAAAGTTTGGTAGCTTGAATATTTAAACTTGTTTAAATATATTATATCGATTAAACAATTGGAAAGTTTCGAAATTTTTGTTTGGTAACTTTGCAATTTGAAAACTTAAAACTGTTTAAAAATATATCGATTAAGAATAATATTTTGATTAAAGTTCACAAAATCCCAAATTTTTAATCGATGTATTATTAAACAATTTAACGTCTTCAATACCAAACTTTCCCAAACTCCAAAACTTTGCCAAATCCCTACTCTACACATCCGCCTCCTGTTTTTAAGCTTTTTGCCATTTGGCCTGTTTCGATGTAAGAGGGGCGCTAATGTGTCCAGTTGTTAGATTTCTCTAATAAAATATAAACGTTAGATTGCCAATGCTGTTAGTTTCTGAAATAACAGAAATTTCAGTCCTTTATCCACACACAAATATATATATATGTACATACATACATACATGCAGCCCTGGGTTTTTGTATGTATCATTAACCCTAATGTAATTGTACTTCAAATAATACATTATCAATTAAAAACAAATGTGAAAGAATATTAAACTAATCTATGAGTTTAGAACAATCAAAAGATAAATGGAGATATGTAAATAGTTTCCTCAACAAATAGAAATGCATATCCTCATATATTAAAGAAGTGGATGTTTAGTTATCAAAAAATCATTTTAACATTACATTTAAAAATCTAGTGACATAAAAGGGCAAAGAGGTACAATACAAGAACATAATTAACAATAAATTCGATTTTCAGCTTTCAATACATTAGCAGATTACAATTAAATAAGGTCATTTTTAAACTCGATCCAAACACATCGTGCGGAAGTAGCAATATTCCCCATATTTATAATTAAGAAACACATTAGGCATTTCGATTTCTATCTGCTGTTTGCATGCATTTTCGCCATCCATGTTTTAACCTTCTCTTGTATATTAAAGAATTCTGACGCAAAACTAATATTTAGACATTTTTAAACATATTTAAGAATTTTATCTCCAAATTGTACAATTTACTCAATTTGACGGAAACAGCAAGATACTATCTAGATTAACATATTACCAAAAGCATGTAGCTAAGGAAGTAGATGTACTGCGGCCACTAAGAAATTAGGAATCAAACTTTGTAAATTTAAAGAATATTTTTGTAAAAACAAAATATTGAAAAAACTCAATTTTTGTATTTAGTCCAAATAGAAAAACATTAGCAAACCATATCACATTAAAAGTACAATGTATTAACCTACTTCATTCCGACCAAGCAGCTAATTTATGCTTAGTAATGAGCAGCTTCATTCATGTATGTGCTATGCTGTATATATAGTTACCTTATATTTTCTAGTTGTGTAATTTTGTAAAGAGTGTATAAGTCAGTTTATTACAATGTACGCATAGAGATCTTTGTATCTGAAATCCAATTACTATCTTTAAAAGCAATAAGGGGTAAGTTATCAGCAAAGATTTTAATACACGTACATACTAATCATTCAATTAGATTAGTAGGAAGTTTAAATATGAAGTTTGCAAAAGTAAAAGACGGCATCAATTTATTCCACATTGCTCACTGATATTAAATTAAAGTGACCAATATATAGATTTTCATTAACATTTCCATATTTGTAAAAAAAATATAAATATATATATATATATATATATATAAATTAATATTTATCATAGTTTTACCAAAGGGATTTAACATAAATGATAAATATGATATATTCTCATTATCGGAGCTTTCAATTTTAGGCATACTTAAGAATGTCTTAAAGGTTCGATATTTAAAACTATACTTTAATAATCAAATTATTGACGCTACTCAAAGTCTACAATTTACATTTAGCAAAATAAATCAATTATGACTACACTGCCGGAACAATCAAGAAATTAAAGTATTACTCGGTAATATTGGGTGCGTTCGCGATCGCAAAAAGGCACGACTGAATATTTGGCTTTCAGTTGTCAACTTATTCGCGATAGCATTCCGTTGTTTACCAACCTATTCTCGCATCGCACCGGTATTGCACTCAGCGTCAACTGGAGCATTCGCGCAATCCACCAGTTTGCAAAATCAGTGTGCACGAAATGTCGACTGATTCGCTTTATAGTTGGGTTTGGCTGAAATCAATTAAATTTTATAAAAAGTCAAAAATTGAAGAATTATTTGATGTATGTAAATATATAACACCCCACCTATTAGCATAACCTTGAATAATTAGCTAAAAAACAGAAAATTTCCATTTTAACGAGGGATAGGGATTGGTATAATAATACATTTTTAGAAATATAAATATATCAATCTGTTATTTATCAAACATATCATGATGATTTTGATATTTCTGATATTTTAATATTACAGTAATATAGATGTTCGTAAAATTTCTATTTTATGAAACATATTTATCAATATTTTTTCAAAGTAACTATAGATTTGAGTTTGGCTGCTGCATTTTTTTGTTAATAACAATGTTTTGTACTCCTCTAACCAGACTTGTCAACGAGCCGAGCTTGAGCACAGTCTTTGATATACAACGAGCTCAAAACGAATCTATTTTAGGCAAAGCAAATTTATAGTTCTGCTTGTAAATTTGATTATGCAGATTCTTCTTATTTTTTCATTCAGTATGCCTTTCTTATAATCTTATTTAAGAAATGTTTATTAAATAATAGGAAGAGCTATGTAAAAAATTCTTTGAGCCCAATAGTTTTAAAAAATATATTGAGCTAAAACGAGCTTCATTCAAAGATTTTATGTAGTGAGCCGAGCCAAGCTGAATTCCTCCGCAAAATATAAACGAACCGAGCTTCTAAATTTCGGCTCGTTGACAAGTCTGCTTCTAACCGACCAGCTTATAAAAAGATCTATATAGGTAGCGAGGGCGGTGGGTCGGGCCGAAAAAAAATTATTGTTAATGCAAATCACAAATTACACGAAATGAATTCTATTGTAAAGTGCTTTGAGTCTGAATCCGGCACCTGATTATGACATTGCTGTCTGCTGCTCTCTAGTGGCTTGTTATCATTATTAAACTATACGTACCTATACACTGCATACCATTTTAGTCGTATACATATATCGTCTGTACACTAGAAGTGCTCTTCTTTTGTGGAAAGTTTATTGTCGATATTACACAAAAATCTTTAGGTAAAAAATTACGTATTTAAGTAAAAAAGTTACAATTTTAAATTTTTTATGTCGAAAAATCGCCCTATTAATATCCGAATAAGAAACGAGCTTGTTAATAAGCAACATTTGATTGGCTATGAATACATTTTTAGAAATATAAATATATCAATCTGTTATTTATCAAACATATCATGATGATTTTGATATTTCTGATATTTTAATATTACAGTAATATAGATGTTCGTAAAATTTCTATTTTATGAAACATATTTATCAATATTTTTTCAAAGTAACTATAGATTTGAGTTTGGCTGCTGCATTTTTTTGTTAATAACAATGTTTTGTACTCCTCTAACCAGACTTGTCAACGAGCCGAGCTTGAGCACAGTCTTTGATATACAACGAGCTCAAAACGAATCTATTTTAGGCAAAGCAAATTTATAGTTCTGCTTGTAAATTTGATTATGCAGATTCTTCTTATTTTTTCATTCAGTATGCCTTTCTTATAATCTTATTTAAGAAATGTTTATTAAATAATAGGAAGAGCTATGTAAAAAATTCTTTGAGCCCAATAGTTTTAAAAAATATATTGAGCTAAAACGAGCTTCATTCAAAATTACGTATTTAAGTAAAAAAGTTACAATTTTAAATTTTTTATGTCGAAAAATCGCCCTATTAATATCCGAATAAGAAACGAGCTTGTTAATAAGCAACATTTGATTGGCTATGAGTAAATTAAGTTGACTACCACTGCTACCGCGAATGTAGTGGGCACGAAATTTAATTATTAAGTAAACAAACCCTTCCGCTATTTACAGTTGGCTTTCAGTGGGCACTGAAAATGCAAACCGGTGGATGCGCGAATGCTCTAGTTGACACTTAGTGCAAAACCGGTGCGCTGCGCGAACGCATCCATTGAGAGCTTACGTAATATATTAAAAAGAATTGATGTTAATAATTTGTTGAACTTCATATTTTTTGTATTACAGAAACTTGGTTAAATTTTCACATAACCAATATGGAGTTATTTCCTTTTTCAACTCCTTTTGTAGCTGATAGAACTTCAGGCCATCATGGAGGAGTATTAATTGCTATAAATCGGAAATTTAATCTACCAATAATCTATTCATTGTCTAATGAAGAAAAATATGATTTCATTTGTGGAATTATAATTTCAAACGCAGATATGTGTATATTATTACTATGTTTATATCTACCTCCAAAAGGAAGCTTTTATGATGTTTCTCCAAATGATTTAAAAACTGCTTTAAATTATTTCAATGGATTGTTCGAAATTTATAAATAATGAAATTTACATAGTGGGTGATTTTAATTTACCAGGAGTGGATTGGAACAGTTTTTCTTCTAGTAGTCTTTATGAAAATAAATACTTAGATATATTTATTGAACTTAATGTAAATCAAATAGTAAATATTTTGGATTTGGTTTTTACAACTGATGACAATCACAATTCTCTTGATTGCATTATAAAAAATGCAGATCATAGAATTTCAAAACATCATTTTCCCATTTTCAAAATCAAATGCTTCTACAATGAAACCGAGAAATCGTTTAGTAATAATTTTGATCTATTCATTTGCAAATGCCAATTATACTTTGATTATTGAAAAAATGCAGAAGTTAGATATTAATTTACTAAGTTCATTTGTTGACATTAATGCTTTAATTGAATTTTGGTACTATAATTTATATGAAATAATAAACTACATAATCCCAAAGAAAAGACAGAAAAGATGCTTACTACCATCATTTTATTCATCGCATACTGTTCATTTACTAAACAAACTTAATACATTCAAGAGAAGAATAAAATCACACTCGTCAACAACTTATAAAAAGAAGCTTGAAGTTCATTTTACAGATTTTCAAGATTCAGTGTCTCTTGACAAAATTGAAGACGGTTCTCAAAACAAAGTGAGTTCTCAAAACAAAGTGTTTAAGTATTTAAGATCATTAAACAATTCTAATTTACCGAACTATATTGGAATAGTGAACAGGCAAATACAAATGATGAAAAAGCTGAATTGTTCAATAGATACTTTAACACAGCTTATTCTAAGTTTAGCGAAGCCCAAAATATAGATAATAATGATAATGAATTTCATCTTGAACACTATCAAATAACTCCTTCAAAAGTAATCAAGATAATTAAAAATACATTACCGGTTATTTCAAAACATTTATGTATTATATTCAACGGCATATTATCTATCTTAGACTATCCAACGTTCTGGAAATCTGCGTTTATTGTTCTAATATTTAAAAAAAGGCAAGCGTGATGATGTTAGAAATTAGACCAATTAGGATTCTTCCACGTATTTCCCTTATATTTGAAAGATTTATTTGATTTTATTTATCCTTTTATTAAAAACAAGTTATCTAAATTTCAGCATGGATTCCAAAGTGGATCTTCTACGATTACGAATTTGTTATGTTATTTAGATAAAGTTTAGTAAAGCATTTGACACTGTTCCGCACCATCTTTTACTGGATAATCTATCTAAATTTGGATTTGATAATAAGTTTATGCAATTGTTCAAATCTTATTTAACAGGTCGCTACCAACACACAGATATTTGTGGAAGTATTTCGCAGCCTTTAAAATAACGAGTGGAGTACCTCAAGGAAGTGTTCATGGACCACTTTTATTTGTTCTATTCATTAATGATTTCTCTTCTAGTACAAATTCAAATATTTGGCTTTTCGCTGATGACAGCAAACTTTTAGTAGAATCCCCTACTGAATTTCTTATTAAAAATACAATTGATTCGGTTATGAAATGGGGACGGAGAAATGAAATGCAATTCAATGCATCTAAATCTAAGATTATATTTTTTGGAATAACTAAATTCAGAGATATGCTTTCTTCAAAACACATGGCATATAATCTTCAATTAGTTGAATCAGTCAATGATTTGGGCGTAAATATCTCATCAGATTTAAAATGGAACCAACATTATACCAAAGTTCTAAACAAAGCAATTAACGAATTATTTTATCTAAGAAGAAATGTACCATATATAACACCTAAATTTATAAAATCTAAGTTATTTAAGAGTTGCATATTATGTTATAACTTATGGATCACAATGTTGGTGGCCAAATAGACATCAATTTGAAAAACTTGAAAGATATTAAAGGAAATGCTTACATTGGTGTTTAAATTCAAATAAGGAAATATCTTATGAAAATTTGTTGCACCTTAATATACTTCCAATCGCTCTTCAATTTCAATTGTATGATTTGATATTTTTCAATAAAGTACTAAATGGATTATAAAAAATAGATCATACTGAATTTGTTAGTGTAAAGAATACTTCATCAAGAGAAAAACGTAATATTTTTCAAAAATCCTAAATGCAAATTGGTTATATTTCATAGCAACTATTGGGATCGTATTACTTACTTGACTAATTACGTATCAGTCAATTCTAATATCAACATTTATGATCGTCCTAGTATTGTAAAGAAACAATTTCATATATTCTTTGAAGATTATGTTATTAATCATTTTAAATTGAACAATACTTGCTCATGGTTTCTATTTTGCAATTGCAACAATTGTATAGATGTAAGATCCTTTCATAAATAGAAATAATGTGATATTTGTAAAGTATTTATTTTATTTTCCAAAATTTTGTTTTATTTGTAAATTAAGTTTGTAGCGCTTTATAAGCGAATTGAAGTCATTTAGTAGTAGCAGTAGTAGTAAATATATATATATATATATATATATATATATA
>CABFPE010000399.1:219525-269140 GCA_900660155.1 Hofstenia miamia | reverse complement strand
ATAGATATATATATTTATTTATTTATTCATAATATGTATTTAATCTTTGGAAATGATCATGGCCTCATGTGTAGCTCATTAATGCCTATCGTGCTAGTTTGTTGCAGAATCAGAATTGTTAATTTATCAGGAATTTTCAGGGGTCTGATACAGTGTATGTTTTCAGGAATGTCGTTCTTGACAATTTAGATAAAATATTGTAGTAAATATAATAAGCAGTGAATCTTTTCGATGTCAAAAGCACGAGTCCGTCTATTTCTAGGAGCACTTATACACTTTATTTAAAATCACGTTAATTTGTTATGTTATGAAGACCAGTTAATGCTAAAATAATTAGATAACATAGTTTTATAGAAGAATTATTTTAAAAACATGCATCTTGTATTATCATTTGCGATCACCTTGTTGGCCATCATGTAAATTTTTTCTTTAGCTGATTATTGAAACGGATATAGCATCTTGAATTTCTCTTATTTCAATAGTTTTTGGAACTGTTTAGGTTTTAGTTGCATGGATGCTCAGAATGATTCCAAGGCTCCAGCAAAAAAGACACCTTCAAAAATAAGAGAACTATTGAAACAATCAATGGACAGCGATGAGGTGCAAATACTTAGTTTTTCCTTATTATATTAGTTTTTAGAATAATGCTACTCCCAGACCAGATCCCAAATCTTCTAATATATCTCAAGTTTTTAAAAGAAATCGTCAGCTGGAAGAAGAGGCGGAGGTATAAAATACCTATTATGGTTTGGTATACTTTTTTGCTTAGGTTTTAGAGGCTCTTGAGATCGATTTCGTGTATGATGACACTGATTCTCATTCTGCAGAATTAGCAGAACTGTATAGCTATACTGAACAAGATGACTTTATCCTTAATAGTGAAGAATTTGATGATTTATTTAATTCACTGAAACGTATGAAAAAATTTTTATTGAAAAATTGAGATTTAAGTTTTAGAATCCAAGAAATGGACTGCAGCGACGCAATATACTCGAAAGCTTTTCGTTTTGAAACTTTTGAATGATATTGATATTGCTGATGTAGACTATAGATTGAAAGTTGCGAGAGCCCTACTTTATCTTTGTCAAGGTATCTTTTATTTTACACGTCCTTTTTTGCACAGGTTCTAATGAGGACTGTAATGAGTATTTGATCGGTGGGGCGTTAATCAATATCAAAAAACCAAAAATTTAATTGCCAATGAGTAAATTTTTGCTATTGCAATACAGATATTTAGAAAAAATCAAAATATGCCTCATGGCGGATGTACCGACTAATTGCTAGATGCTTGATTTCGATCGTAATTTTTTAAGTCCAATTTCTTTCAGAAACTTGGTTTTGTGAGATTTACAGAATTTTGTATTAAGCAAAAACCATATTAAAAATATTTTGCACATTGTAATAATTCGCTTTTTTGATAAATTCACATTTAATGGACTGGTTTTTGCAAATTGTTTTTATTTATGTATCCCAATACAAGGTGGCTTCCTTTAGGTACATTTTGTGAAGTTTCTAATGAAAAGGATTTCTTTTATTGGACTCGAAATAACGTTTTCCTTCTTTACCAAGAGGGTGCTTTTACTGCTTTGTTTGAAATTTTGAAAACGAGTATGCTAAAGAATCTAAAGCAGAACTCTACCAGAAAATCACTTTCTTCGGACTCTAATGAATTAAGGTAAGATTATTAATCAGCATTTAAGATCTAATGCTATTACCTATATCTGTTTACATTGTTCTAATTTTAATTTCAATACATAACCATCAGTTTTCAAATATTAGTCTTAGGATAGCATCGATATGGCTCTTTTAGGGTAATCTTAAATATTCTCTACACCATGCTAGAAGTAATTCGACATGAAGGAAATTACGATGATTCTCCTTATCAAGAATTGCGCAATGCATTTGTAGAAGAAATCAGTAAGTATGTATTTCAGTTTCTTGATGTATGGTTATTTTAGGTCAGCCCATAATAGGAGGTGAATTACCAGCTGGTGTACTCTTTCACATGGTAACCTATTTTTGTGCTGGTAAAGCTACTCATTTCCCCATAAAGAAAATTCTTCTTTTACTTTGGAAAGTGTTAGTGGTATGTGTTTCACTTCTTTTTACTGTATCTTAAAGATGAAGAATTAAGTTGAATTCATCCTTGGTATTGTTGCGACTGTATTCATAAAGGTTCATGTTGTCTAAATTGAATAACTGAAAAGTCAAGTGGATTAACCCATAACGATTCGGCCAATTTTGTGTCCAAGAAATTAAATATATTTTCTTTGCAAATGGGATACATTAGAATTATTTGAAATTAATATATTTTGTACTATTTCAGGGCTCATATTAAATCAGTTTCATTCACTATTCTATTTATGTTTTTTACAATTTACTGTAAGGTTTCAGTTCCATTAGTACGTGTTTTTTTTACTACATTGATATTTTACTTAACGCACGTGTGGAAGAGTATTGCGTGATTACTTGTCTCCAACGTCGTTTGCAAGATTTCGCTGATGGGATAATTGCCTCCAGCAATCTAATTTAACAGAGTCAAATATACCTATATCTATTTCCCTCAAAGAAGCAAGTAAACTATTAATTTATTTAAGAAATAATAAAAATGGCATTTATGGCAATTTAATTTCAAAAATCACATTTAATGGCACTTTTGGTAAAAAAGTTGCCCTGGTAATAATAGGATGAACGTTTCTATACAAAACACTTTGTTGTCATCTTTCAAAACCTAAATTGTTATTTTAAATTTTTACTTAAATTTGGGCATTGTTATTAATGAATTTTCTCCGTAACCAATATAATACATTTAATATTACATTTCATTTACAAGAATAGCATCACTAACATATTGTTCTCTCGTGCATTCCCTTCTGGGTGGATTAAGAATCTTGTAAATCTTTATTTTAGCTATCATTGGGCGGAATTGAAAATCTCCAGCAAATGAAAAATGAAGCTCGTGTGCAGAACAACCTCCCTCCACTTCCAGAAGATGCTTTATTAGTAATGAGAACCATGAAAACTGCCGCTCCTCCTGTCTCAGTCGCGGAAATAATAGAGCAGCATGCAAATAAATCGAGAAAAGCGAAGAAAATAGAGGTAGGTCTCGTGATTATCAATTAGTGTACGTCAGAAGTATTCATATTGTTTCATCTGTTTGGATACCATATTATTCTTAAACATTTGATGGCAATACAATATTTTTTATAAATTTTCATTGTCCTTCAATTACTTAAGAGTATCGTTTGATATTGTAGCTCTTTGTATAAAAAATTGTGCGGCTTAAAAAGCTATTTTTCGCTATATTTTTAACATTGTTGCAAAGGATGATGATGTATTTTGTCAAAACGACGATCGCACTGAAGATGAAGAAAATGGAAGCCCCACTGATGACGATGATATTCTGCTTTCTGCGCAGCCGTCCAATACAGAACCGCCAGTAGCACGAGAAATCAATAGCTTACCTTGGGTGCCTAAAATTAGGTAAATTATTCTGATTATGCACTGAATATTATGTTCTTGCATTATGCAATATTAATTTCTTCTTTTAAAAAAAATATTTCCATGATAGTTGCTATTTGTTTTTTATGCTGTAACACATTTTAGTATTACTTTGATTTAGAAGAAAAGATATAGAAGATTTTCTAGATCATTCTAGAACAAAATTTGTTGGCTATAAAGTTGGAGCCGACATTGACACTTTGGCTGGCCTACCAAAACCAATTCATGAAAGCGTGCAGATTCTCAAGCAAGTTAGATATTAACGTTTTATAGATAAAAACTGGATTTCTCTATTTGAGCTAAGATGTTCACCGTTTAGGTTGTTCGTTTTAGTAGCCTTGCAATATCTTAACCTAGATTTAGGACATCATTTAATGCAAAATTCCATATTTTCTTTTAGAATATAATTGTTCCAAATAAGTTGTGTATCTAGATGTATATTCAAAGAAATTAATTTTTAATGCTTTTTCAGTTTATTTATGTTATGATAATTTCCGTGGCAAAAATTGGAGTACGATTTATTTCCATGTATAGTAGTTTTTTGTATCACTATAACTAAATTTAGCACCTCTACACATCACTTGGTGACATTCAAATTGCAAAAGAGGATGACTTATTGCGATATCCAGTATCACAAGCACTCCACGAAGACGTCCCAGAAACTGAATGTGAAATTCTTTATAGAACCCTCTACCCACATCTTCCTCAATGCATGGTATTCGTTGTTTTTACTTTGAGTTTCAGTTATTGTTGTTGTTTTTATCAAAATGTGTGTCTTTAATATATTGTTTTTAGATTGCGCTGCTGAAGATTCTGTTGGCTGCAGCTCCTACTTCTTCACACACCAGCAATGACTCTGTCAATGTTTTGGTGGATTTACTGCCCTATGATCAACCGTAAACTAACTCATTTTATAAGTGTTAAATCTTGTAGAAATCGTATGTTATCATTGTTTAAGCTTGTACATTCATTTTTTTACCGTTTGCCAAACCTCGTTTTCTTAAATATAATACCACACAATTTGAATTGCATGCTGCAAATCAGAATAGTTTACAAAAATATTAATTTTTTAAGTTCTTTTCCTTCATTATTATTGGAAATGAGCTCTAACAATGAAGTATTGGTTTTGTTTCTTATTTAATTTCCATTTTTTGCACTTAAATAAATATTTTCAAAAAAAGATTTTAATTAATTTATAATAGCTATATTTTCACTTATACATTCCGTGATTACTACTGTGTAGATGTAGAGTACCATTTTAGTTTGTATAAAAATTCGGCTTGAATTTTTTAGGAACTCGATTTTGCCGAACATGAAGCTTGGTCTTGATATGAATCGTCATAAAGAAATTATTGTTAAATCAGTGTCTGCCATTCTCATTTTGCTGTTGAAGCATTTTAAGCTTAATCATATATATCAGGTTAATTTCTTTACTTCTTGAACTTTACCCTCGAAAGCTTCGATAGGTCTACCCTACAATCGCCATTAAATCGGTTTTGAAATTTTGGATTTGCGGGTTTTTTTCGCAGATTTAAATGCATCGTTAATTACGTGTTACATTTTCATTACAGATACAATTTAAATGAAACGTGTGTTACGAAAAGCAAAACGCGCGTGTGTAGTATAACAGAGATATCTTAAGTGCTCTAATATAACCATTGAAATGAATCCTACACTCTTGGCGGAAGTAGCATAAAACTAATAGCAGGTAAAATATAATGCTAAGTTCTCAATTTAGTTCTAAAGAATTTCGCATGCACTCTTTGACTGCAGAATATTAATGCATTTTTCTGTATCCCTCTCTGTATAAAGCGCAATGGCGGAGTCAGAGGAGGGCTTGGTGGATGCACGCCCCTCTCCCCCATCTAAAATGGAATTTGCAAAAATACATTGACTACATTTAGTAATTAAATTAGTTTTTCAGCTCTATATTATTTAGGTTTAACATGATTTTCCTCTGTCAATAAATTTCGTTGTAGTTGTAAGTGAATAGAGAAGGGTGTACTAAGGGCCAAAAAGTACATTGCTATGATTTGTAAAAATTGGCAAATTTTAGAATTTTCAAAATATGGTTATCTTCGTTATACGTATTATTGCAAAATTTCACATAAATATTTGTAGCAGTTCATAACCAAAAGGTCGAATCTGCATTTCCGCTCTTCGTACTATGGAAAATTTGTGTTTTCAGCGCTTTGTATATGTATTGGTATTCAGTTTGTGAATGTAAATATTTTTGTTTATGATGCCTTTAGACTTTGCTTTTGTTTTGTGCGTTCAAAATATAAAACAATGCTTATATATGTTTCGTTTTCTTATATCTAAATTCGAAAGTTCTAAAATGATGTATTAATCGAATGATCGGAACCGATTAATGAGAAAAACTCGTTAATCGAGACGATCAATGAAAACTCAATAAAACGTGTTTTATCTACAATTTGTAGTGACGTATTAAGTCAGTACGTCATCATAATTCATTTGTGCAATTGTGGAACCAATATAAATGTCACTAATTTTTTGTATTACTATTTGTGACAAGTAGCCAATGGTTTTTGTTGTGAAATGTTTGCCTTCTAATATCTGAGTTAAAATTATTGAAATAACACTGCAATTACGTCATTAACCCCAATCTCCGAGTAACATAATCACAAAAACGTATTTAGCCACCACATTATTATACTATTTCAAATTGTTCCTTTAGGTTGTAAACAGCTTGCCGCCTTTGAGTTTAAAAGTAGATTTTGAGTAATTTTTGATAGCTCGTTAGGTGGGACAGGATCTCCTCACTGAAAGATCAAAGCGAATACTATGTCGTTGTAAAAAAGGCAGCGCCATTCTTGTTTACAATAATAATCTGCGAAATTTGTTCTTTATAGCTTAGTTGCAGTCTCTGAGCTGTTGCTATTGTAATCTGTATTGCCTAATGGTTTTATAAACAGTTTCACTACAGTTTAATGCGCCTACAATACCCAATGATGAAATTCCTTTCAAGCTATTTTTCACTGTTGCAGTTGTTGCATCACTATTAATGTCGTCCAAACAATATACCTGAATCACCTACCACTCGGAGGATGCCAAAGGTAATAATTTCTGTGGTGAAACTATTTCTTGAAATAATATAATTGACTTTTTACTTGGCTAAGTATTGAAAGAAAGAAATTCAGTTAGGGAAGTTTATGGCTCTAAGAACAGTTATTGCTTTGTATATAAACACACACATGTTACCGTCGTGTAATTTGTCTCCTTATTTCGCTTTTATTCACATTGCCATTGTGAAACTTGGGGTTTGGGTTCTATGGTAATATAGCCATCATGGCTTAAATATGGTCTTGTGAAGTGTCCGTTTTTATTTGAGTATCGATACGAGTTTTTCATCACTTGCCTCATTTTGATCTACATAAATCTTGTTTTATTTTAACTTTGTTTACAAAAGTCATAAGTAGAAAACGTTTTTTTGTAGTGTTAACGATGTAAAGTTGTGCTTCCCGTTTTTCGTCTAAATGTAGGTAAACAACGTAGAAGATTACATTTAGGCTTTATTTACATTTTAATGCAAAGAAATAGCTAAGTGAACTTCAGTTACAAAATAGCGTATGGCGAACGGCTCTATAACGAACTACTCTTGTAACGAACAAAAAATTTAGTCCCCGAATTGTTTCCTTTATACGAACATTCTTATAGCGAACATGTTTTTGACGTCCGATTTGGTCCTAGTTCTTATAAAGGGTGTTTATTTTAGTAATAAAAAATAAAAATATGATTTAATGCAGACGTATTTGATACCGTTACAAATATTACATTATTCCATTTAGTATTTAAATAAGATTTCCGGCATATGGCCTCATCGGCTCAAGCGAGTGTACCACAATCTTGAAGTCCAATGTTCACAGACTCTCCTTATTAAATCAGGGTGAATTTCTGCAATAACTCGTCGAATATGGTTTTCAAACTGTTGAATTGTCTCTGGTATGTCAGCGTAAACCTTGGCCAATTCACATGTCCATTTCTGGAGATGATTCTGTCACTAAATGTCTCCCGATTGTTTGTCTTATTGTGTATCAAGTGGCTCCGTCTTGCTGAGACCATTTATCTGCAATATCAATACCTTGCAGTTGAAGTACCAAAAAGTTGTTTATCATTGAACGGAAGCGCTCGCCATTGAGGGTTGAGTTTTCACCGCTTCATTGCGGAAGACATATGGGACAATAATTTCACCAGACCATAATGCACACCAAACCGTTATTTTTTAAGGATAAAGGGGGCTTCTGGATGAACATTATCACACAGTGTAACTGTATTGGAAAAATGATCCACTGTTCGCTTAATTTGCAGTTCAACCGGTCGATTATGACCACCAAAAATTGCCGTAATGCACGAAAAGTAACACGAACAAAGCTGTTATTTGCATAATAAAGCTGCACAATTTGCAGATGCTTTTCAGTCGTGTGTCTTGCCATGTTGACGTCTCAACAGTAACTAACACAATGGCATAGCATACTGAACGTAATGGCGTGTAATCACGTTTTTGTGTTAAACTATGTGCATGTATAAAAAATCATTTCAAATTATAAAATAAGTAATTTTAGACCTACAAATCTCACAGATTTTTTTATAGTTTAGAAATTTTTAGGGCATTCCTCGTATCTTTTAGTTGAATTTTTTACTTGTATTTTTAACACAGTTTTATTTGTGTGTTTGTGTTATTTCCTTTCTGTATAATACCGCACTAATCACATCCATTGCATATGGGTATGTCAGGGGTCTGGCCATGTCTGTTAATCACAGAAATCACATAGAACATTTCCCAAAGGTTACAGCTGAGCTCAAAAGGTAGTGGTGGAATTTTATTGTTGTTGTATTAAATGAATGCAAGTCTTAAATTCTTTAAGTTTCAGATGCTACATAAATTTCCATTTGGAAACATTTTCTTGTTTTATAGAATATGTGAGTTTTTTGCAAAAACGTATGTTAAGTGATATCGGGTTTAACTGTATCTCATTAAAGTAAAAATCTAATCAAGCTTGAAACTTCTCCTATTGATTATTAACTTCGCAAAAGAAGATCTTCCATATTGGTTTCACTTGTAATGAAAACGCTTAATAAAAGGAAGTAGTCGATATAGAGTACAGATCATGAGTGGTTGAGATTTAAGGAGGTGATTTACTATCAAATTTATATGACCAATATTTGGCACATAAAATATTTGACGAATGTTTACCAGTGTATCACACCCGTCAAATACGCCATCAAACTTCCTATCGGACAAATTACAGTAACAAAAATTTAGATATTTTCCGTTAAATCAAGGCGCCCTCTATAAAGAGCGCTTTTTTCACACATTTCTCAAACAATAACACGGATTGCAGTTGAAATAAATTAATTAAAAACAGCATTAAAATGTTCCCTTATTCATTATGTATCAATATTGGTGTCTATTTACTTTAGTTAGTTCTAAACCAATCTCACATGAAAGACAGAATTTATTTACGCGCAACGCAGCGATTAATTAATTCATTTACTTTAAATGCTTTTACTCGTCATGAGTGATTTGATGCATGGTTTATTTTATTAGCCTTCGTACTTGGATTTTTCTTTTCCACCTAATTGATGACTGAGGAATTTGGTGGCCACTGCAGAATTTGAATTTTGCATTTGCAAAATATAAATTTGTTGTTTTATTAATGCATGAAATTCAAGGTTAATTCTAAGTAATTTTCGATAACATATTGCTTGTTACCTGTTTGCGTCTCGAGGCTGTAATATGCTACTTGAATAGTCGGTTAAGATTTCATCTAGTATTATTCAAGTAAGGGCCATTGAATGCTTAGAACTCATAAAATGCTTGTTACTCAATATGGTCATGACATGTTTTTAGTTTGAGTTTTGTGCACAACACTTGGTGTTCGCCAACTGCATCCCCTTGGTACTAAAGTTCTTCAATCAGAACATAAATGCCTACATCGCTGCAAATAATTCTATATCAGCATTAGACTTTCCCGCCTGTGTTATTGGGAAAAAGTTGCCGTTAACTGCTGAAACCCTTGAAACAGATGACATGGTAATTTTAAAAGTTTTATTTTCAAGTGCAAAGAAATTAATATATCAGTTCTGTCTTTGTTAACAAAAATGTGCGTTCCTTTTATTAGGAACAAACAATTGATTTATAATCATGTATCATTCATATGATCACAATATGCATTCCTTATGCAATTTACACTTAAAATATGCTTAAAAAGATATATATATCGACATCGCCTATATCGACATAAATAACCCACCCCAAACCGTGCCTGATTTTATGAAGCTTAGGTAATAAATAATGAAGTTCCCGGAATAATCAGTTAGTTGCCCGTTTCAGGAAATTTTTGCAGCTTATTTTCGACTCCATTAATTTATTATTGTTTAATTATAACCTCGAGTTATTGGAGCAAAAAGCTACAATTTTGCCAATTTTCAAGGCCGATCTAAACCTCATCCAAATCACTTGAAACTGTGATATAATTTATATATATATATATATATGTGTGTGTGTGTATATATATATATATGTGTGTATGTGGTTGAAGAATGAAAGTACCTATGTTGTCCATTTTCTATAATAGGAGATAATCAAATTCGAAAGCTTGTTACCCTATAACTTAGCCAAAATTCATTCAAATTACATGTGCTTTAAGCTTCCACATATAGCTAGTGTTTGGACATTACCTATTTTTACATTCGATTTATAATTATGTTTACATTAGCATTCAAATGTAATGTTAATATCAAATTTAGGTGGTAACGCTCAATTTATTCTTTAGAAATGGAATACAAAGAAAGAGTTAAAATGTGTCTTGGAATTACACAAAATTTCTACTATTTGTGACAATTAATAGTTATTTTAAGTCTATGATGATATTCCAGCTTTAAAACTTTGCTAAAGCCTTTTAAGTACTTGAAGATCTTTCTACTTTGCATTACTGATGCCAATGGGGCTTTGATAGGAGATCTTGCTTGCAGCATGTTGCTTTCTTATAATGTTTTGAGCATACACGCCATTCATGGAGTGCCTGTGTGGCGTATTGGTATTGTTTTAAATGTGAGGCATGTTGATTTATATCTCAGTTTAAGATAATCAGATTTGTTCATAAATGAGCTATAAGTCACATGAGTAACATTGAATGATGTTGGATTTTTTCTAGAAGTCTTTAACACATTCACCCAATCTGATGGAAGGCTCACCTCAGATCAACAGTTCACCACATTCATGACACTGTCACACTCCATCTAGGAATAACCACGTATTTGGGTAATATATTTCTAGAACCTTTATTTTCATGCACTAGCCAGGGAAAGAAACGAATTAGTGTAATTCTTATTTTGGCCAGAGTACCCTTCACAGAACAATTCAATGATCTCTGGAGCAAGGTAGTTTTGACATTTTTAGCATTGGTGTTACCTCATCGGAACCTTTGCCTGCAACTGTTTCACTATAATAAATATGCACATCATCAGATGCCAGTATGTGTATATCAACAAACAGAAAAAAGGACTGCGATATTATACATTATTGGTCGTTTTGTTTGGAATGGGGACATTCTTCAGATGATTAAATGCAGCAATTTTATACTTTTTTTGCTCGTCCTTTTGCCTCACACTTGTCGATATAGAATATCTTTGCCCTTTTCTTATGCAGGTTATGGTCTTTGCAAAGCATGTAAGGTTCTTCTGATTTCTTAGATGCTCTGACTAGTTTTCTTATTATGTCAACCTAATGATTCAACGCACCATATATTATATGAAGGTGCTAGAATGAATATATTTACATATATATATATATGGAATCATATTATTATGATCACCTTGTTTTTTCTTGTTTTTGAGGTTATTTTATTATAATACATACAATAATTCATCGGCCAATCAATTTATTAATAGAAAACATATGGGGTTTAATGAAGAAAAAATTGAGTAAAATTTGAATAACAACCGAAATCAATTCATTAGTGAGGTCATCAAGGCATGGTTTCGGGATGACAAGTTAACTGCCAAGCTTCAAAATGCTTGTCTAGCATGCCAAATACAAGCCATGATTTCCGAGAAAGGTGGTCGCACCAATTACTAAACTTTTTTTTGTGAATTGAACATTTATTAATGTTATGTATTGTACTTTACGATTGTTCAATGTGATTGTTTCTAAAAAAACATGTACTGTGTTGTTCTTCCCATAAAATGTCTTTTTTTCATTATTATTTGTAATAGCGTGCTTAGCTTTAAATGCAATTTATTAACGTAATATTCAAAATAATTACTTAAAATACATTACAATACTTATACCATGTTATAATAATGCTTGTCTAAGTAAATTCTAGAATGTATTGTCATATTTAAAAAGTCAAATTGAAATAACCTCAAAAACAAGAAAAACGAAGTGACCATAATAATATGATTCTTAATCTATATATATATATACTAAATCGCTAATAAAATTCATTTTCAATTCTTTAATCTAAAACTTTATAGACATTTTTAACATTATGTATGATTTCTTGAAAACACCGCAAGATAGAGGAATGACTCCAATTTCATTTCCGTTCTTATACCGTCGTGTTAAGGCACAATATATTTCGGTGGTCTTTCTACATTGAAAGAAACAGTTGTTTCGCTGTTACTCCTATTGTCTTTGGACCTCCTAAACATTAGGAATGGTGTCATTTTTAAACTTTAAAAAATAACATTTTGAATGAAAAATAATGAATCTTTTCAAGTACTTCAGCTACAGCAATCACCTGTAGTACAAATTTTTGTTCGAGTACATTCGCTAATAGATGTCTCCATGTCGCAGGATTCCCAAATGCCTTAATTGGTTTGGAGAAAATTGCCTCAAAAAACGGAAAAAAATCTCCTTTATGTGGACATAGGTAGTTTAACTTCAAAATCATAGGTGGATAAATTTCTCATCGTAGTTTCGAAATTGGGTTGACCTTTAATAGGTTTAAATTATTAGAGAGTAGCTAATAAGTTTTGCTGATATCAATTATTGAATAATTGAAATTGGGTCGGGATAGGTTGAACTAAGTCTCTTCCAGCAGTGGTTTCTGAGTATTTTAAATTTATTATATTATTAATGTTCTGCAAAAATTTCAAGAAATTGTCAATCTAAAATTTGTAACTTTGTTCAATAGTTTCATTGGAAAGCTTGTAAAAAAGAATATAGTAAGTTGCTTTTGTTTTTTAAAACGGTTGTTTTAGATATCTTACAGTTGGAGAAATGTTTTCTCTTGCATTAATCTTTTGAGGATTTTAAATAAATTGGTGAAATGGAAGAACTCTCGAATAATGATGTTAGTTGTTTTCAAATCTGCACCTATCCTCAAACGAGCACTGAAGGTACTTGTGTATTAGTGCTTAATCCCCACTCACTTATTTGTATAGGTCCGAAATGCAATGTTGCAATTATATGTACTAAAACTACTTAAATTGCAAACCAAGTTCTTGGGTCGCCAATGGCGAAAGAGTAATATGAAGACTCTGTCTGCTATTTACCAGAAAGTACGCCATCGAATTCAAGACGATTGGGCATTTGGCAATGGTTAGTTACACTTTTTTCATCAATTGTCAATTTATTTTGTTATTTAAAGTTTTATAAAATGTTGATTTCAACCAAATGTTCTATAAATACAAGTCAATTTTTTAATTTTCAATAATATTTTAATAATATCAGAATAGGTTTATTTTAACCTATTTCAAAATCTAGGGATATGTCATTATTCATTTTGATATACAAGAATTAACATTTACTAATTGCAGTTTTGTGAAATTATAAAAGCTTAATTTATGCATCAATAAAGCAAGTCCAATTCATCGTTTCGATTTAGAACGATGTAAGACATTCATCTTGTATTATATTTCAATTGTACACTTTGAATAACAGAAAATTTAGATGATTAATACTAAGAGAGTTTATTTATAAATTTTCATTACTCGGCGTTTTTTTTTCAGAAATGGATTCAAGGCCGTGGGACTTTCAAGTTGAAGAGAGTTCGCTGCGAAACAAAGTTGAAAAATTTAATGGTCGTCGTTACGACCCCCACTATGTAGTGGATGCTGCTTTTTCTAAAGTGGATAACAACATCCAGTCTGTTCTAGGGCAGCACGTGCAGTTAACGCAAGACTTTTGCAATGGCTATCAACGATGGTTGGATCGGGAGGTTTTCCTTTGCCAGATCAAATGGGAAGAGCTTCTAAAGAAAATTGATTAACTATTTATTATTTTTCAGTATTAATTTGTAAAAATGTAGACATGCATTAGATTGAAATGAAAATCTAAATTCCAAAATCATTTCCTCCATTTTTTCGAATTTTTTTATCTAATGCATATTAAATTTGTACATCATTATTTTTTAATATTGATCATGTAAGATTTTGGATATTGTAAAAATCTCAAAGAAAGTTAGGGTATATATTTTTAGAGTTCTTAACATTAAAAATTTCCGCTTTATTGTACGTTTTATTTCTTAAAGGTGGTGGTAACGTTGAGGAAAGAGCTCTTATTGTATGAAACCTGAAATGACTTTAGTTTGCAAGAAGCCATGCGGGATTCCGCATCAGAAAATTTTCTTCAGGTTTAATAATAAGAAGGATTTTAAGAATCATAACATTACAGCTGAATATCTTATTTAAAAAAATATCCTTTAAAAACCTTTAATGAAGCGTTTAAAAATCCCTTGTGATTCTAGATCTGACGGCGACGGACTTGGAAATGACTTTTTGCTACATATGTTGCTCTACGGCCGGCAAGATCTTGAAGTACGTGGCCCGACTCCTTTGATAGCGCCTGATAGTTTTCAGCAACCTTGTGTATCATTGTTCAGTGTCTTGTAAGAACTGATAATGTCAAATTTCACTGCCCGTAGTCAAATACATCTAAGCCATTAGTAACGTTTTACTTAAGCAACCGTCTTTAATCGATGAAATACATCTAGTATTACAGAGAACTATTATATGTCTTGGGTGAAAGTAAGACTAGCTTCCTAAGAAGGAATGATGTAAGAATTTGCCATAAGTACTGAAAAATATGGCGAAGCTAATTTTTAATCATATAATTTGATCTCTCTCGAACACTGAATAAAGTTGATAAGGAAATTGGTGTAATGTTTGTTGAAATAACCGGAAATTGGAATGCCTACATAACGATTTATGCTGACTAACTAGTGGAAACAGGTTTATAGGTAATCCATTAACTCATTCCAAATCGCAATGAATAGTACATAACAGGGTATATAAGTTATCTTGGAAGAGCTGCTCAACAGAAAACTGGCTTATATAATACGTAGGTGCCAATTTCAACGTCAGCATGCTTCTCAGAGCTAAATGTTCTATCTGGTAAAAACATAATTCTGGATGTTGATAGCTTCAATTGCATTCGCCTCATTAAGCCATGTTTCATCACTAAGCATGAAAATTGAGTTAGGTATATCCTTACATAAAAACATGGGCCTTATCTTTCTTGAGTGATCGAGAATTTACAAATAACACTTTAGGCTGATGTAGTTTGAGCCGCATTAGTCTTGATAAAGGTTGTAATTTGGCTTCCATAAAAAAATCTAAATGCATCCACAATAAGTTAAGCTTCTCCGATCAACTCCCTCTGAAAAAAGCATTTATCTTTCCACAGTTTATGAAAAATTTCTGGTAACGAAGTCACGCTTTTCAAAACTTTAATTTGGATAAGATTGATAGTATCAATCTAACAAAGGGCGTGGAATCAATATGTAGGTAATATAGTATATTTAATTTAAATATGGAAATTGCATGACCATGTATTTTACAATAGGCATCTGTATGTATCTTGGAAAGCATTAATCTAATTTCACAGTAGTTCTCTGCCCAATTTAAGATTTCAGATCAATAGTAACTGGTTAGTTGAAGTTTTCAGTGATCTTCAAAATCTTTTGAGAGTTATATTAAGTTTATCAACACTAATTTCACACCAACAATTAAGCATCCATCTAACGATATTAGCACCAATCTGATTCAACCAATTCCAATTTCATAAATTTCGACAAATATAATTTTAAACCGAAAAGATACATGTAGAATCATTTGGCATAGTAGTAAGTAAATACAAAAGAATTTCAAATTTAGCACTATGATTTATATTATAATTTTGCAACAAATATTTTTCTTGCAGCCACCAATAAGCTGGAACTCGCGCTACTGAATCAAAGAAGTAGGCACGGGGGGGGCAATTGTCATTAACATGTGATGTTAGACGTGAATTGATTTATATTTGCTTTGAATCAAATTACAATGAATTATTAACTGCTATTCTATCAAAGTCAAATATGTCAAACTTTTTTATGGTTTTTATCTTTTAAAAAAAACTTAGTTGAGAAATATCAATTTAATTTTTCTCCCAAGAAACATTAACACTTACCAGGATCAATGTCAACCTTAACAATTAAAATTTGATTCATTCATTATAAATGAGCAAAATATTCGAAATTAAACAGCAAACTAAATAAAAACTCGAACCTAAGTGTTAATAGGCCTTCCAAAGGTTGCTTATATAAGCCCTGGGAATAAATCCTAAATTGCATAAATATTTTGTTACGAAACAATTTTTCTTTTTTTAGAGGAATTTAAAATGCAGGAATATTACCTAGAGTATACACAAAACGGTGATATTGATGAAGCTACTAATTGCATTCCAATCTCAGTTTCACTAATTATAAGTAAAATATTTGGAGCATAACTGAAACCTGGTTTACAAATGATAATTACAATTCGTCCCGGTCAATCGATAACTCTAAATTTAAAATATTTAGAAAGGACAGAAATCCAACATTTCAATCTAATAAGGTAAAATGAGGTGGTGTCATGTTTTTAATACCAAAAATACTCAAACCTTAACTTAGGACAGATATAGAAAAAGATTAAACTTATGAAAGTCTTTGGGTTGAAATTCGAAACCCAGACAAAAATTTTGATAGTCAATTATTGAATATCTCTTATTGTCCAAATAAAACTTTTAATAATAATAATTATTATTATTATTATTATTATAGCGCCGCTGAATACCTTGGACTTTTCATAGCGCCTCTGAATATCATTTTTCTTACTATTATAGTGGCGCTGAATACATGAACTATTATAGCGTCGCTAAATATTTTTCGTAAAAGAAATAGCGCCGCAAAATACTAAATTATTATTAGCAAACATTTTAAAAAATTTTTGGAAAAAACAGCAAATTTAACAACCAATAACATTAATAACATGCAATAATAATTATGATTGCAAAGTTTTCCAAAAATTGCGTACAATTGAGCCTATTTGAAAATAAATTTTGTAAAAAATTCCCTATAACCTTCATATCCATTTTGAAAATGAATTTGACGTATTTATTTCATTGGAAAACCTTTATTCATGTTCTTTGGCAGTGAAAATGCCAAGTTTTCGGATTCATTTAAAGTAAAGTTAGAACTACAAAATGTACTAAAAGTTTTGAACAAAATTCTATTAAAGAATTATGTTTTTATCAATTACATTTATCGCTCTAAAAATGAGGAAAATTAATGAAATTCAAAATTAAAATTTAATTTATCGTAGAGCTATTTAGCGCTGATTTAATGGCATTTAAACTGTTTCGATAGCATAAAAACTCATTGAGTTATAATTATCCAAATTTAGTCTACTCTAATATTTAAAAAAATCGAATTTTACAAAAGTCTAAAATTGACAATTTCTTTTGGCTGCTGCTGTGCAACCAGTATAGATAAATTCGAAAAAATAAAAAGTAGTTTCACATGGAACTAGTCAGCGCGCATGTTTTCATATATAACACTAGTCCATAACGTCAAAAGTCGAAGAGTAATAGCATTCCAAAAATTCATCAGTTGATATCGTTAAATAGAAAATCGAAAGTTGTAATAAACTAAAGTTTTATTAACTCAAAGGAAAAAGTAATGAAAAATATAATATTAATATTGTAATATAGACTTAAAGAAGTTCTAAAGAATGCTGAAAAGAGCTAAGGAATTGAATAAGAATTGGCAGAGCAATAGCTGTCTAATTATGTGAAGTTGAAAACTATAATATTTCAAAGAGAAGAGAAAGACAAAGAAGAATACTATAATGTATAGAGATAAAGTAATCGAAATATAGTATTTTTAGACAGATGTCGAACTAATTATATATCAGAAAGTCTTCTAAATATATTAATTGCACTATTTTGTGTTTGATCTTTAACAATAAATATATGTCATTATAGTAAAACCCAAAGTAGTGCACAAGTGGCATTGATTCACTACTTTTTGACGGACTAGTTATATTTGTGTTTTAAAACTTATTACATGATTAGTTAACATGCTGAGATGATGTCCATCAATATAATAATCAAAATAAAAATGTGTGTATTAAGCGCCTCTATAATAGTACAATGTTGTATTAAGCGGCGCTATAATAGTTCTGAATTTGTATTCAGCGGCGCTAAGAATGTAAACAAAGTTGTATTCAGCGCCACTATAATAGTTAAAATTTGAAAACTTGAAAGCCATTTTTCTCACGTTTGAACAACGCCCCCACGCTGAAATTTACGTGACTTTTGGCGAATATACTAAGCTAGATGGCTACAAATTTTCAGCCAATTTAATTGAATATAGGCCTAATAATAGCACGGCGCCGCTGAATACACCCCAGCGCCGCTGTATACCAGATGCATCAAAATTTACTGGTATTCAGCGGCGCTCATAATAATAATAATAATAATAATAATTAATGACTTTATTTTCCGCTGAAGGCAGACGCTACAAAAAAGATTAAAATAAGTCAAGTTTTACGGCAGCGAGGACAGTCACAAGAGGTAAAATTTAGAGTACAGGGTGTTCAAGCGAACGCGTCAGTAATAAATAATTTATATTGAAGAATTTTAAAAAGTTAGGCTAAATTTGTTTTTCTCATTGGGTAACGTGATCTTGCGGATTATTGATTTTTCACTTTAACTTCCAAATGAATGCTTACTATTTGGAAGAGAGACGTCAAATTGTAGAACGAATTTATCAAATCCATGGATGCAACATCTGCTGAGAACATATTATTCACAGATAAATGTAATTTTCATCTCGATGGGATACCTTAATAAGCAAAAAAATGCGATATTGGGGAACTGGTGAGCCATCTGCTGGCATAATTCGCACACTTCAATCACCAAAAACTATTGCATGGTGTGGAATAACTTCCAGGACCGTTATCAGCCCATTCTCTTTCGCTGATACTGTGAATTCAACCAGTTATGTTGCTATGTTAGATGAAAATGCATTGCCATCTTTAAAGAGAAAAAGAATTTTTAGCAAATCACATTCATGCAAGACGGAGCTTCTTCTCACACCTCACACTTGGCCGAAATTATTTAACGACAAATTTTAAGAATCGAGTCATTGGGCGTCATTTTTCAAATTTGTGGCCTTCCCACTCACCAGACCTTAACCCATGTGATTGGATTTTGTGGGGTTATATAAAAGACTCTCTCTTCCCTCCCAACAAAGTCTATGCAAATATTTTAGAGCTGCAGAACTCTATTTTGGAATGTGTTTCCAGTATTGAAGAAAGCACTTTATTTAAAGTGCATGAATGTTTATTCAAGCTTGTAAAAATGTTAATGGCAATCATTTTTTTCAAAATCTTTAAATCCGCAATATCAAATAATCATGAAATGTATATTTGAATAGAATATTCACTTATATTAAATAGTTATAGGCATTTTATAACTGACGCGTTCGCTTGAGCACACTGTATATGGAAGAGTAGGCGAAGTTGGAGAAGGGCTCAGCAAAGAAGAAAGACATCAAAGATTTCTTGAAGCTCGGCAGTGGGGAAAAGAAATCAATGGTTGTTTGAGGTTTGAGAGTCAAGATGTAATTAGCAGCAGTACAAGCACAATTGAAAAACGAGTGAAGGTTGTGATTTTTCTTGAGACGATGAATGGAGAAAGTGAGAACATAATCAAAGCGAGTGGAGCAGCAATTAGAGAACTTAATGAAGTCAAAAGGGTCAAGATCCAATTTGCGAGTGAGAAATCGATGGAACAGGAAGTGATCACAGGCATAGAAGTAGAATGAACAAGGGAAAGTAGAGAATTTGAGAAGTGCGTCTTTGTAAGGCAAGGGAGAGATTCCATAGAGTGGAACAAGGAACAAGAAGGCCATCAACAGGGAGAAGCAAAAAGAAAAATGGCATGAGGAATTGACCTGAACAAAGGATTTTCTCAGCAGCTGTGGAATTAAAGGGAACATTGCAGATGAGTGCAAAGAGTGAAGAATATTAGCTTTGTAGAGGAGCAAGGATACATACGAGACCAATTTAGGTTTGCAGCAAGTTGTACTCCAAGATCAGTATGTTCAGGAGAAAAGTTCACAGGAAGAGGAAAATCAGAATGGATATATACAGAAAAAGAAATACCACCACATGTCTTGATTGGGCTAAAATTAAGATGGTTAACGGAAGACCAAGTGGCCAAAGTCTCAAGATTAGAGGTAATATTGGAGGCAAAAGAACTACCATTAAAAACGGGGAATGAAGAAGAGAGAGCAGCATTTAGTTACAAAGTCACTGTTATATCGAGCATATTGAGGAGCAGCAGGACAAGCAGATGTGGTAATAGAATTAACAGACAGGTTGAAGCAAACAAATGAGTGATCAGACAGTTTAACTGGAACAGGGACCACAGAACTGTAAGAATAAAATCAGGGTGAGAGCAAAAAACCAAGTCAAGGAGGGAGGAGTGGGAAGTAGGAGAAAATGTAAGATCCTCTACCAGGCATTATTACTGTTTGTCCTTTGTTACTCTATAACATCAGTTGTGTATTTGCGGGTAGGGATTTACTAACTAGATACTGCTTACTTTTATATATTTCTGTTAATGTAAAATAACTAGATTTAACTATTCACTGTTTAGGTGACGAAGCCATGCAGCACTTTCTCCAATGATCAATAGTGGGCATCTGCCCGAAGCTGATCTCCACATCCAGTTTCACTTGTTCGCCGAGGATCCATTTGGTTGAGTTCCACCTCTCAGCTCAATGATGTAACTTATGTGTACCCTATCCTAGCTCTGTGTATACTCACAACAAGACACAATTCGACTTAGTCTCTAGTTTGTAAAAGTTTTTCATGATAATGCAACCGGACTTGTTACTAGCTGCTTTTTTAATATTGCATGTAGCCATTAACGAAATATATTGGCTCTAATAACTAGTTTAATAATTTGCAGCTTCCTAACCTACATTTAATAATTAATACATGCTCAGTTTTTTTATTGGTCACATTATAGTCAATAATTTGGATCTAAAATATTATAGATATAATTCCTAGGTTTTTGTCATCCAACCATATTTCAAATCTATTATAATTTATACATGTACTAAATGGTTGATAGTCAACTAAACAAGAGAAAAAACCCTATTCCTAACATAAGTGCACTTTCATGATCTGGCACAAAGACCCTAGAATTGATCTCGTGATGGATCCAGACCACTACTAAACACAACTCATTTAGCTTGACATTGTATTAAATAATCAAACTGTACCAATAGAACAATGTAAGAATTCCAAATAAAATTCTTTATCAATTGCTTACAGTAAGTTTTATCTATTTATAGTAGTTTTGGAAAAGTACCTGTTGATTTCAAATTTAAACTCTTCATCTGCCAAAATGGTGGCTAAAAATAATTGAAGCAACTTTGCCCCCTCGGTTTTGCCAAAAGTATTATTATCGACAGATACTAATCTCTCATAGTTGACACTTGTTTTTACTTGGTTGCATAACACAAATTAATCTAAACTGATCATTTAATTTTACAATATTTCTAATCATAATTTGTCTTCCATCTTTTTTTCTTTCTAAATCAATGTTAGCAGCTTGATTAATTTGGATGATGCTACATGCCCTCCTCAGCTTGTGTTATTTTTAGCACAGCTCATTCTCCATGTACTAGAGTGTCCGTTTTCCATACTATCTATTCCGCCTCTTGGTCTTCTCATTTGGTTTTTACAAATTCAGCTTGTTTAGTCATTTTCAGGACTGCCTCTCTTTCAGTAGTTACTGTGTTTGTGTATTTTAAGAACTTCACCTCTTGGATGGTTTCTGCAATTGGTGTAATTTCTCGCAGCTCATTGATTTTCCTTGAGAATATATCATAGTATCTTTGGTAGAGTTGAATTCCCTTAATTCCAATCATTAGCATCATCTGCGCATTGGCCCGGCTCGTGTGGGCTAAATCTTCTCATATTTGATTATCTGGGTAGAAGAACGTGAAAACTTTCCTCAAGCTCTGGTAAAACTTAAGATATTATAGTTATTCCAAAGTGCATTTTAGGTATAGTAAAACGCTTTCTTCCTTTATTCAATAAAATTTTGGCCATATTTTAAACAGTGTGCAATGTCGCAAGCACCACTTTCAATTGCTACATAATTAAGAGAGGGCGGGCACCGGGCATTACTGTGACTGGGCGGGCATCGGGCTCTCAAATAATGCCCGCTTCTAATAAAGTCTGGTATAATCATAAGATAATATGCTGTAATGACGTAATTTTTTTCCGCTTTTAAAAAATAGTGAAATATTTTATATCAGAGGTAATGATATATTCATTCAAGTTTTCATTTAAATTATATATAAAGTCTATTGAATTTCTAATGAAATTTGTTTCATTAGTATACCTTTTGATGAAAGTGTTACATATGTTTAAAATTTGCTAAGAAAGAATATATTACTTTTGTGCATTTTGATTTAATTTAGTAATATTTTGCGTTTTTCTCAATAGACGGTGGGCGGACCGGCATTGGCAGATAAATGGGCGCTGGGCGGGCAGCGTTAAATCCAACAATGCAAAACACTAGTTTAATATTTTCAAAATTTTGATCGGAATTTAGCTTCCTTAAAAACAATTTCCTTTCCTACAATAACTTTAAACGGCATTCCACAAGAACTGTCTTTGGGCTTATTATTCATAACTTTTGTTAATGATAATGCTTAACACTAGGAATCCGATGTAGTGGTGTGCGGGCAAGTCTGATGCCTGCCGGCGACCCGTGGCCGGCGGGCTCGGGTGGGAGGCGGGCCATGGACGTTCTAAATCTTTAACGGGCGGGCTGAGATCTTAGCAAGCGAGCCAAGGGCTGGCATAGAGAAGAAAAGATAAAAGTATTGTAAGTCTATTCTGTTTACTACATCTCAAAACACAATATCTCTGCTTAAAATTCTGTTTGCTATATCTCAAATCACAACTTTACTATATCGCAAATCTATCACAGGTAAATGTAACAGCTGAGTAAACAGCTGATAGTAATTTTTTTATTGGATCTGGAGTAATTTACAGGTACATATTGAAATCACGCTCGGGCGGACTTTAACGGGCAGGCTCAGTGCTTACAGCGGTCGCTGGCGGGCCCGGGCTGGTAAAATCGGTGGCCAGCACATCACTAATCCGGTGCCGGTCAATTTTAATATTTTTCTATGCAAACAAGTGTGTGGAATGTACAGCAGCGTAGAGATCATTGAAGCTCAAAAATATTCATTTATATGAGCCAAACCGATCTATCGGCCGGTAGTATGTATCAGCCGAGCTTGAGCACAGTATTTGATATACAACGAGCCCAAAATGAGCCTATTTTAAGTAAAGAAAGTTTATAGTTCTTCTTGTTAATTTGATTATGGAGATTTTTCTTATTTTTTGCAGTCAGTATGCCTTGCTTATAATGGTACTTAAAAAATGTTTATTAATTAATAGAAAGAGCTATGTAAAAAATTCTTTGAGCACAATTTTTTTAAAAAAATACCGAGCTAAAACTAGCCTCATTCAAAGATTTTATGTGCCGAGCCGAGTCGAGCCGAACTTACACAAAATTTGTATGAGCCGAGCAGAGCCGAGCTTGGAAATGTCGGCTCGTTGCACGCCTTTTTGAAAATGCACCACAAATTTATTTGCAGCAGTTTTGACATGCTGTTCTTGTTTTTTTTTTCGTTTTGACACAGGTTGCTAAACTTTGGTGGGACATTTTTTGCATTAGATGTCTTGCAAAGAAATTAATTAAAATTAATGAGTTTGTATTTGGAAAATTAATTATTTTTTCAGCACGACTACAAACTGTTTCAATTTTCTTATTTAGATGGATTGGTAATGACACAAATACTTCGCAAGCAAAATACAACAAACACAGAATAAGGCTTTGATAAACTTGCCATAACTCTTTTGGAGATAGAGCATTTCTTAGAACTCTCAAGCAATATAATCTTTGGCTCGCCCGTCGTACTGCTTCATTGATATACTTGGTCCGTATTAGGTCAGATGATATCCATACTCTCAGCAGTTTATGCTCTTTAACACATTAGATACTGGATTCCAGTTTTTGCAATGTCGAAAATTGAGCTGAACAGACTTGGTCATATTTAGCTGTAGTAAATTCTTTTCACTCCATTCTTAAAAATATCATTTAACTCTGATTGTGAAAACTGTGTAAAAGATGTTTTAATAGGAACTATAAACGTAATATCATCTGCAAATTTACAGTAACTATTTCCCTACTTCTTATTAGTAAGATCTGATATGTATATTATAAACAACAATGGATCTAAAACAGGTCATTGTGGTACACCCCTTTGAATATCGTATAGTTTGCTTTCCACATTGTCAATATGCACCAAAAATTGCGATTTTATAAATAGCTAATCAACCAGTTAATCAGTCCAAGTGGTAACTGAAACATCTCTAATTTCTAAATAAGAATTTTATGTGAAATAGTGTCAAAAATTTTCGAAAAATCAAGTGATTGTACAATGTCACCTTGTTCATCAGAACACTCTAAGTTGGTTGTGATAATATCTGCATAGACAAAGTAATAAAGGCCACACACGGAAGAAGAATAGGCTTAACATTTTGTTCAATTACTCTTTCCAGATATATTGCCGGAACTGAGACTATAGAATTCGGACGTATATCACGGAGTGAGGGTCTGTCTTTTTTAGGATTAGGAATAATATTTGCTTGTTTGAATGTATCACAAACAGTTCGACTAATGATACTGCAGTTTATTATGTGACAAAAATGTTCACTCAAAAAGGGTGATGCAACTAATGAAGTTTGTTTGGTAGTCCATCACTGCCTAGTGATTTATTAGAAGCTAGTTGGTTTAAATATTTATATGTTTGAAGAACAGAAGTTAACGTATTCCATGTAAAGTCCTTCTCTGTGTATTGGTTGTAATTAAATATTGATTTTTGGAATTTACGGTTGTATTGGAAAATTGATTAGCAATAACATCGATTGCTGTATTAATATCATCATGTTTTGTAGAATATTAAACAGGGGCTTTGAGCGAAGCTTTCCACTAATTCGTTTATAATGTTCCAAAATACTTCGTTTGATTTGTTGGCCCAGTTCTTTTTGGCCTTTAGTTTTTAACAGTAATTTTGATTTATTGAAGCCTGAGATGACGGATTTAGTCTTTTTTGTTCTATATCTAGTATTACAGACGTAATCCAAGCTGAATATTGGCGTTATAAATACTGTTCTCTTTAGCATTGCCTTTATGCATTTATAAATAATTTGATAAAATAATTCTGTTTGGAGTTAATATTTTTCAAATAATACAAATTAGTAAAATTTTGGCACGATAGTAGATCCACAAATTTATCTATGTTGCTTTTGCGCAAATCTAAATTGTTATATGATATTTTTGATGTTGGGATTCTGAGTGGAATTGGTCTAGCTATATTAACAGTAGGGATGTGCCGGAATCAGGTATCCGGTAAAATTTAACTTGTTTAGCGGATTTTACCGGTAACATAGTCTGAGATAAAACTTGATATAAAAATGGAATTTTCGAGAAAAAAAGCTACATTTATCCATGATATAGAAGTTGTCATGCAACAAAACAAGTTGCTTTTCTGACCTATCAGGACATAATATTTATCTATTTACATTCGCAAGAGATCTACATTAATTGAGAGATGTGTTGTTCTTCATTAATAATTAGGGAAACCAAAAGTTATAAAAGTCATATTTTTTTCTGTTGGTCTATTTTGCAGTTTGCTTAAAATTAGATAGTTTTAAGACCTGGAGTGCAGGTAAATAGGAAGTTATAAAGTCATAAGAAGTCATATTTTTGTTTTTGAAAGATACGGCAATATTTGTGGCTGAAATATCATAAAAGTCATATTTTGGCATAGTTTCATTAAATTAAGAAAAAAACTAAAAAAATTAATGCTGGATTGTGACTGATTTAAATCATTTAAACTAAAATATATATATCCATTCAATTAATGTAATTACTGGCCCAACCCCCGAGAACTTTAATTTCTATGTAATTGTCGACATGACCCGAACCGCTAGTTGACGCATCTCGGACTGATCATGTATGCTGGCAGCTGAAAAAATATTAAAAGAACTATATACATTATTATTTCATGGATTTTGTAAGGCACACATGTTGCAGAACTATGCCATGGGTATTCAGGCAAATATATGAGGGTTGACAATCTAATTGCTTTAAAGTTGTTCAAATGTTTGACAGAGTTGAAATTCCACCAGATGTTGTTACTACCCCCACCCTTGATCTTGGAAGTGATATCAGTGAAATAATTGCTTATATCAAGTCACGATTAGAAAATACCGGTTTCACAGCTGTAATGGAAGGAAAGGGGATGAAGATTTAATCGGAAATGTATGCCAAGTTAAAAAAATGTCAAACAACATCGGCTAGAGTTTGGAGATGTTTGTCTATGTTGAGAAAACACTTGGCCTATTATAGAAATCTTGACAATAATATATGGAAATTTATGTGCTCTTATTAAAATTTAGTAAAGCAATTGCTTTAAAAAATTGACTATCATTATGTAAGAGTTTATGTATTTGTTTTATATTTTATTCTCAGTAATAGAAATCCGTTTTATATTGCTTAAATGGATCATTTTGTAAAATGGATGGTCCTATTTTAGGGCAGTTTTAAATAAATTCCGTCATATTTTGTCTTTAAAATAAGGTGATATTTTGTGTTTTTTAAAGTCATATTTCTGGTTTCCCTAGTAATAATTGAACAAAATATTCTCTGGTATCCGGTATCCGGCAATCAAATTATCCGGTGTCCGGTATATTCAATTCACTATCCGGATCCCATCCGTACAAGAAACTTACTAATTATACGCAATACGCCATCAAAAACTTGAAAAGATCGAAATTATGTAGCTAAGAAACAACATATTTGATAATATTCCGTCCTGATTTATATCATTTTTCTGGAGTAATTGCAGAGAATTAAGCTTTTCAATTAAGATTCAAAAGCAATTTATTGCTACAATAAACTAGTACAAAAAACTATAAACTACAAAACTACAAAAGCTATTTACAAATATAATAAATATATATAATATTAAAATATGTGCAACATGAAGTAATTTCGCAGATATTATATATTTCAAAACACGATCAACAGTTGATAAATGTTTCAAGAATTGCATTCACATAACTAGTTAACATTACCAATTGAAAAGTTACACACTATCAACGTAATACTTTGAGTCAGCAGAAGCATGTGTTTGTGGGTTTCAGCATTACCAAGTGTAAAATTACACATAATCAACGTCATACTTTGTGTCAGCAGAAGCATGTGTTTGCGGGTGTCAGCATTACCAAGTGTAAAATTGCACATTATCAACGTCATACTTTGGGTCAGCAGAAGCATGTGTTTGCGGGTGTCAGCATTACCAAGTGTAAAATTACACATTATCAACGTCATACTTTGGGTCAGCAGAAGCATGTGTTTGCGGGTGTCAGCATTACCAAGTGTAAAATTACACATTATCAACGTCATACTTTGGGTCAGCAGAAGCATGTGTTTGCGGGTATGTGTGTGTGTGTGTGCATTTTATACAACATTTTCAAATGAATGTATTGTATTATTGTCGCTAAGTAGGCATTGTCTATTAAAGAGGAATGTTCGCAATTTCTTTCTGAATTTTTTGTAATTTTTTTCAAATTTAATTTCTCTATTTAAGTTATTCTATAATTTAGTTTTTGTGTGGTGAAAACTATTAAAATGTTTATCCAAGCATAAAAATGTTTGAGAACGTTCATTGAATTTAAAAATGAAATTGGTATATTATTTAAATTTTATGTGCATTTGATTGAGAATAATCAATATTTCTCATTCTTGAGTTCAACTGAAATTTTGTTTAATATGTTTATGAAATCTGTGACTTTAAAGAGCAATGAATGCAGATGTCATATTTGACAAGCGATTCGAAAATAATATGATTTCTACTGATTTTCTGAATTAAATATTAAGTAGGAAATTGCTGTTTTATCTTACCTGGTCAAAATACAATTTCTTTAGAAACACATCTTGTATATGAATACAATCATTTATATGAATACAATCCATTAAAGCAACACACTTTGGCCTCGTTTAAACAACACTAAAATTAAATTTTTAGCTTACGACCAAAACAAGCCTGAGTGTTAAAAATGCAACAGAAATTGCTTGTAAATGAGACCATTGTTCTGCTACTCATGTTATATTTTGATTTGACAGCGTCAATTTATCATCTGACATGCAGAAAATTTCGTAATCCATTACCTTATATTTTTAACAAATAACTTTACCGGAAAATAGTCGAAAGTTGTTGACAACCTGTTGTTTAGTTAAAATCTTTTAAGAACGTATATTTTAACAAATATAATTATTTTTATTACAATGCTTGAAAATGTTAATAATTCGGAAATCAATAATTGAAATTTATCGAAGTCTAATTTCTGTTAACCTAATTTAGTAAAACAGTTTTTAGAATGAATATGTAGCACGTTTTGTTGTGCGGAACAGATAATATTATTCAATCTACAAGACTACCCCTAAGGAGGTAGCCTTGATATATATTAATTTAGACAAGATTTGTTCTGAAATTTTTAATTACAAATTCTGAGCAATTAATAGATACTAGATACTATTGAAAGTAAATCATCAAAGAATGATGATTTTCAGCTTGCACTTTGCAGTACTTTGAATTGAACTACATTAGTTAATGAATATTGTAGACAAGTTAGTGAACTGTAAATCAATCGAATACAGATAATATATTTAATGAAGCAAATAGTTAATTTTCAAAATTTTCTGAAAAATTCGACATTGATAAAGCAATGTCTAATATAGATTTAAATGTAAATTTGTAGGCACATGTTTTTAATTCAGCTATAATTTTAGTAGTGTTTTACATATTTCAAAAGAGAAGTTAGCACTCGAAAATTTGAAAATATTCGAAAGTTTTAACTCAGAGATTTTGTAAGTGTAAGACAGTTCCAGCATGTATTTTCAAATGTAATATGACAAACGCGATTTATATGCATTTATGCAAGAAAATATATATAATGTATATATTATATTTATAATTATATAGCATTCATTGCATTTGGGTTGATTTCTTAAATTTCAGCACAGTTTTTCCAATAAACTTGATCCAAATCCGGCACGGCCAATGTCTATCGTTGTGTGCGATTTCCGCTGCAATGTACAAATCTAATGATTTTCGATTTTAAAACTCATAGGATAACAGATTTTCAAGTGACATTCATCTCAACAATGACACCAGTTTATTGCATTAAATTCGCAGGCATAACTGCACCTTTGTTTATATCTTTTGAGGCTTTCACTAGATCAAGCACAGATTGGTTATTCTACACATATTTTCTGTTTAAATTAAACGTAAATTGAATAAAATCGATCACAGCAAGAGATGGATCACTTCTGATAAAATAATTTTCTTAATGAATGCAATGCCATTGAATTCGAAAGGCGAAATTGAATGTCTTCTCAATGATTGGGTGATAAATAATGCAATGACTAAGCAGAAGGGCAGCAGAAATTTGAAGAAAGATTATATTATAAATTTAAATAAATCGAATGTGTAACTATAGATAAATTTACTCTACGTTAATATTGAATATAAAATGGGCGTGCACTGACATTCTCTCACATTGTGTTAAACTCCACCTCGCTCTTATAACACAATCGGTTAACGTGAATGGACCGCAACAACAAATACCAATATTCGTATTTAGGATTAAGAGAAGGCCTAAAATTTTATATGTTTTATCCAGAATTATGCTTTTTGTTAGTAGTTTTATTTCTAAGATATTTTTTACATTTAAAGCTTTCTTTGAAACCGGCTGAGAACAACGTTATAATTCCCTACTTTACATATACCTGTGACTTTACAAAGTATTTCTTTATATTTAGAACGTTTTCTATGCTGAATATTTTAACTATACTTCAATGGCTTTTTGCAATGCTAAGGAGAAAATTTACAATTCATAAAAAAATACAAATTTCTCTTATGCAAGTTTCAGGCATGTCAACAACACAAACGAGCCAATCCGAGCTGTGCTGCACTGGATATACAACGAGCTTTTCTTGCGCATAGTAAACTTATTGTTTTGCTTGTTAATCTAATCATGTAGACTTTTTTTATTGCTTATTTCAACATATGCATTTCTTATAGTAATATTTTTAAGTATTAAATGATAAGAGAGTTATATAGAAAAATTCTGAAAGAATTATAACGAAACTCGTAATTGATAATTAAATTTAAAATTTACAGGGAATCTAATAAAACTCTTATTTGTTATTTGTTAGTGCAATATACAGATAAAACTACAGTTACTCAAAACAATACCACTGATATTTAAAACAAGAACGCAAAGCTATATAGAACATCCTCTGCATGAAGTTGATTTGCAAACAATATGGTGGAGCAAGGATTCAACTGAGAACTTTGATTAAGAATTGAACCAGTTATTTTGCCACAGATATAACATCGCCAACACTTCTATGTGATTGATGTACACTTGCTGATTTTGGGATTCTTTTATCTAGAAATTTGGTGGTAAGAGCAACATTCAAACCCTATTTGTAGTTTTTGTCATTGAAAACTACCTTCATTATGGTTTTCAGCAAGCAACAAATTTTCTTCAAAAATTGGTTTTGTTAGGTTTATATTCATTTTTCTTTATAGAAATATGTGTATTATTAAATACTACGTCAAAGACAATATAAAAGAAATTAAAGCGGATGTTAAAAAATTTCAAACGTTCAGGCCAGATTTCCATAGAAAAATCATCAAATGCTGCTATGAGACCCTGAACAGCGGAGATTTTTTTCTACGTTAAGTATTTTAAATAGTCTACTACAAAAATTTATTTTTGAAAAAATTGCTCTTTGGCGATTTATGCAAATAAACTATTAAATAATTTTATGAATCTTTAGAGTTTTTTAAGTATATGCATTTACAGAAATGAGATTCGGGTAGATCTAGGTGCCACATCACTGTACCTTTAGTAGTGCACCCTGTTCACGCAGACATTGATTATTTTCGGATGAACATATATTATGTACATGTATGTACATGTATATATATTAATACATAAACTCTAATATGAATACTAAGTGTTGTTCAGCAATTATTTTTAACTTCAGAATGCTTGCATTTTGTATATTGCATTAGCGATCTCCAGTAGTATTAAATAGAAATCACTAATTTTTCAATTCAATTTGAAAGCATTATAGCTTAGGAGGTTTTAAAATGTATTTCTATCGTTTGCAAATGCAGCTGTTTGCATTGTAATTTCATTTCAAATGAATGAAATTTTAATATAACTGAATTTAAACCAAGATTAATATCGAAACACAAACAACGATGTTCTTCAGCAGTAACGTATACCAGATGCTTTGGAAGTAGAACTTGGGGAGGGGGCTGAGCCCGCACCTCTAAAATCATATACTCCAAGAGGACATTCCCACAACTGCCCATTTCCATCATTTTGAAATTTTTTAGCTCACATATATCAATTTTAAAAAGCTTTGTAAGGGTTATTTCATTATGTAATGATAATTATTTACGTTCAAAACAGATGATGGTGATTAAATTGAATCTAAACGTTGCTTACAGCAATTCTTAAAAATGATACTGATTTGTTAAAATTTTATAAATTTAAGTAGATGTATCACCAATATTTCTAACATATTTTAAAAATCTGTAAATATGAATATTTTCAAAAAATTAGCGGATGGTGTAGGGACTTTACTGGTACTAAGTTTCTGTCCTGGATTCCTACTGCAAAGTTCTCTATTCTATTAGTTAAACTGAAACCAATATCATCACTGGAGAGTGACAATATGGGGTTAGCATGATCCTGATTAGAATATTAACTACGTGATGACATTTCCCGCGTTCAGTAGTACTCAGCCAGCACGCGAGACCGACCCGACATGAAATCTGGCGGGCTTATTCAGGTATCTGGTGTCACTCTCTAATTATCACAGCCAAATGAAGTTGGCTGCTAGGTGGCTAAATAAAAAACTTACTGGTCTTATGTTGGAAATACAACTGATTTTTAATTTGTATAGTTCTTGTTATGTGCTATGGTTAGAGTAATTAGTTGTTGTAAATTGAAAGTATTGTATGGGCAAAATTGTTACAGTTAAAACCGGTAGGGGTACACATGAACCCCTTATGGATGGATGTAGGTATGAGAAATACCTTAACACTACAACCTTACTGAGCATTAACATTACAATTTTGTCATCATATATTCTCAATTATATAGTATAACATTTCAATAGATTTGTGAAAGCATGGAATAACTTTTATAGTAATTAATATTGAGCTCCCTCCCCTACTTCAAAAGATAGCAAAGCACCCCTGATGTAAAGCAAATGTGTATGGCGGATCCAGCAACTTTAGCTAAGAGGGGCGTGCATGTCCCAAAATTTTTTAAACACATGTGCGCACGCTATGCCTCCCTTCCTTTGAATCCACATTGCATATGAATATTTAGTTACCTCAATTGTGGCATGGATTTAGCGTAGAAGTCAAATGCAGGCAGTTTGAGAGTGGATTTTGAATGGGCCGGGGTGTTATGTGACATGATATATAATACATACTGAGAAATGTGTAGTCATTCAAAATTATGAATTACTTTCGAAAAGTTGTATTTATTGATAGATTATTTGGTATTGGATAAATAGTGGGTTCACTTCATCAATGTGCTTATTCAATGTAAATAAGTAGAGGCAGAGTGGTACGTCTTATTAACAAAATTGATAAATGGGCCAAAATCTGTGAGCCAACTTTCTGGATTAAAAGCATGGCCTACTATAAAGTGCCCTATAGTAGGTCATAATTTAAGTAATGCGATAACAATTGGAATGTCCATTGATCTAAATTTTGTGATAATCTTATGCTGGTACAAAAGTATGTGTAGCCACAGGGACAAGGCTGTTCTATATGAATCACTAGCTGAAAATTCTAAATTTAATAATCGCACTATTTGCCAGAATGCAAAATACGATGCTTGGACAGTTGATCCATAGCAATATTCCAAAAACATAAAGCAAGATTTTAAAAATAATTTACTTAAGATGCTAAAAAATTTGCCAATATGCGGCTAAAAAATGAGACCATTATTTAAAAAATAACAATTTAATACTCATGATGTAATGAAAAATATTGATATTCACTATATTAACACAAAACACCACTTTTTTCCTTCAAAATGGTTGAATTTACATATATACATGTAATGCAAATGCACATCTATTAATCCATTTTTCTACCACAAGGTGGAGTAACGTTCTCGTGCACAAATTGCGTAATTTCTATTTCAGACTGTAACAATTGCATGTTTAGGGGATTTTTCTGGCTATAATGATCATTTTTGGGCTATTATCAACAAAATTGTGAATAGTGAAATTGAATAAATATTTTTGGGTAGTTTTAGAAGTATGCTTTATATTTTTAAAATCTAGCTTTATATTTTTGGAAGCTTGCTTTATGTTTTTGGAATTTTGCTTTATATTTTGAAAACTTGCTTTATATTTTTGGAAACTTGCTTTATATTTATGCATTTTTGAATTGAACATTTGTGATGAATAATATGAAGTTAATATTAATTTTCAAAGTTCATAATAAATATCTGCTTATTGAAATATACCGAAACAGTCAATTACATTTTTAGCATATTCCTTTACTAAATTCTTTTTCCCAAGTAATCAATAAGAGTTTTCTAAATTTTATCAGTACTTTCTAAAATATTTGAAAGGATCATAAGAATTGATTTGCGAAAATGATAGAACTTGGTTAATTAGCGATTGCCAACATCTTTTTAAAAATGAGGTTTGTTCGTTGATTTTTAAACAGTTCTATTTCTTAATGCCAAACAAATTCACTAGATCTTGTACGAATTATATCTGTTCTACTTTCGTCCCCAAAAAAACATTATTTCATGTATGACCAAACAGGGCATTCGCATGATTTTTTGAAGGGAGGGCATCTCAATCTTGGTGAATGAGTGACCAAAAACACTTACGAACTTTTAGAAAATATTGAAAAATATGCGCTTAAAAATGCATTCAGTATTAAATTTTTAAAATTTTTATCTTTTTGTCGAAACGTTTTTGATTTAGTCAGTCGAAATCAATTTTGAAAACATTCCACCATGTCCTCTTTGCGGACACTACGGTGGCCAGAGATAATATATTGGCCTTAGAATGCGGAGTTCAATTATTGATTTTGTTTGTTAACAATGTTCAGAAAATTTATAAATTTCTGTGCATGGAGGGGAATGGCGAGACTAAAAATTTCATTTGCAACATCCCCTAGCTAAAATCTACTTATATTACAAATATTAAATTATATATTTAAATAAATATTTGGAATAGCGAATATGTGTGATTGATTTATTTGAAAAATATCAACGAAAAATCTACTATATATTTTTACATATCTCACAATTTATTCTTACTTCTTTACCAGCTGCACTTGCAAGTAAAGCGTCCACGTTGCGCAGATACTGTTTTTTGGCGGCTTTACCATTTTGCTTGTATTTATTCTTTTATTCCAAGTTTCTATTATTTGGGTATATGATTAAGTCAAAACTGAATCTTACAATCAGTAAGCAATCCGTCATTTTCTATATTTTTTCAATATAGTGTGTATTTTTAATGTTGACGTTGATTATTGTTGCACAGTATTTGAATGCAATAACTCAAAAGTCATTAGAGAAAAATTTCGTGCCCTAAGAGCATGAGTGGAAGCTTTTTTTAACGAGCAGAAAAGGAAATGTCAAATTCTAAATTCTGACCAATCGATTAACAAATGTCTATTCCATCTTAATTTGTTTTCAGCAAATTAATGGGAAATTGAAAAATGTAGTTGTTCACTTATATAAAATGACAAACTCACATAAAGCCTACTAAATTGTTAAGCCAATCTAAGTTATCGCTGGCTTAAAAGGCGTTCCTAGTATTTTTAATCAAGCATTTATTACATTGTTCTATTTATGTTTGGTGATTTTTTTAACTATGAACAACCGATGTTCCCCGGCAAAATTTCCAAACTTTCAGACCAAATCTCCCGTAGCACCGATCATAAAATGCTGCTATGAGACTCTGAACAGCGTAGATTTCATTTTTTCTACGTTATGGGATTTAAATAGTCAACTACAAAAATGTTTTTTTGGAAGACATTTTTCTTTGGCGATTTGTGTAAAGTAGCTATGAAACAACCTTTATGAATCGTTAGTTTTTTAACTAATGCCTAGATCGCTGTACTCTTTTAGTAGAGTACCCTGTTTAAACATCAGCACTGGCTTTAAGGGGGGGGGGCAAATACCATGGACCCCGCGCTAAGCAATTATTGCAAAAAGCTATTAGTAAAATTCAAATTAAATTATTCACAATATCAATTCAAAAATTATATTGCTAGTTGCACACTATGATTTACAACAAATAAGGCTCTTTTCGCTTTTTAACGTTATAATTATTAGATATTTGTGATCTAAGTGGTTTGTGACTGCTATCAATTGAGTGTGATGTAGCATGAAATTTTGATTTTCCGAATTTAGTAGATGATATAACAACTGCAAAACAAATCTTCATAAATATGTGGTAAATAACAAATATGTCATAATTCAATTAACTTTCACAAAAACGAAAAATTTTTTGATAAATATATCTTAAACTGTTGGGATGTTCTTATATACAATGATCTATAATTATAGTGTCGAGCAAAAATGATATATTTTTCGAAGCTATATAATTTCCCAGCAAGAAAGATGAGAAATCCACATTATAATAACAGGGACGTTGTTATCATTACTTTTTAATTTTCTTCAAGAAATATATATATGTCATATTTTGCCCCGGGTGCCGCGCAAGCTAAGGCTGCCCAGTTAAACATAGACATTGATTATTTTCGAATTAAGAGTTTCTCCTGAGACTTTCATTAAATAGATTAATTAGGACTGATAAATGTACTTAGACCATACAAACGTTTAATCAAGATTGGACTATCAAATTAAAAGGAAAAGTTACTATGTTTGTAAACAAACTTCTATTACAACATCTAACTCCAATGATTTCAAATTTCTAAGTAATATTTTCTATTTCAAAACTATGTAGACATTCAATGTCCTACGTCTATGCAATTTATGCCTCTCTTAAGTGCAAATTGTTGTAGGATTTGGAACAACTTTGTCATAATACTTTAGGTCCATTTATTAAAAAGTGAAAATATGTCAACTAGAGGAAAAATAAATTATACTGAGAGAAAAAAATCATACATGCCCAGGACCTATGTTAATTGGATACTTGCACATAGAATATCTAGAACAATATGCTGTATTTTAATTAGCAGGAATTAAGTCATAACTCTATTGTTGTCTAATTTTATCTTGGGTTCACTGCATTTCACCTTTACACTCATGGTGTTGCTGAAAAGTCAGTGGCAACGGAACCATATCGCTTGGGTAAGCAATTGTGATGATTTTCGCATAGATAGCAGTAGAGTTTTTCCGTGCTAGTTGGATTATACTCCCATCCCTTCAAACCAGTACATTCGTAATTTTCTAGTTTCTTGCCCGAATAAAAGCTAGTTGCTCCCGGGGTGTCGGAGAATGAAAAGCGCCTAAACATTATGGATTTCGGTTGCATCCTTATGCTTGAATGGTTGAAGCAAAGCCCTAATAGGTTCGTAGTTATCAGCGTATTAAATAGCAGTTTCCATGTACCCCATCGGGTTATAATCAATCGCTCAGATGGCTTTTCAACATTTTTTGCTATTCCAAAAATTAAGAACAGAGTTTGAGTTTTCATTTACCTCTCTTGGTAGGGTAACATTCTTACTAGTGTGAGTACTATTTGATGAAGCGAACGTATATTTTGTCATTGAATCGTTCAATAACCTAATTTCTTTATTCAATTCTTAAATATTAGTGGTGATAGCTGAAGTAACATTTTCATGGCTATGAGATATCTCTCAAACAATTTGCAAATCTAGCACATGGTTCCTTCCGATTGGCGTCAAAACATACATCGTAGGGGATATCCGATTCCGCATGTGTGCAGCATGAACAAGACTTAGCTGAAACAAATCATCACAGAAAGGGCAAGCAAAAGCTAAATTTTTTCTAATTGTCTTCGTGTTCCTGTTGAATTTAAAATGATTTTATTAAAGCAGCTGCAATCAAACAAGTAAACCCACTTAATGCGATTACAAAAATGGATACATTCGTGTTAATATTTCAAACTTAGGAAGATCTCGTGACTCGTGTCTACAATGTTTTCATATAAAATTTCAATAGTTCCATATTTGCCTCCTACAGGCCTACCAGTTCAACAACTGAATACAAAATTTCAAATGTGAGATGATGTGCCTTAATTATTGCATGGTAATGCATTCTCATAAGAAATGGATAGATAATTTTAGTTACTTTGAACTTTAATTTTTTCTTAATATTGTATTCATTTTCAATATTATAATATAAAAAGATATATTTCAGTTGGCCCTTTTTATTGTTTTGGAAACATTGGATCTGCACTATAGCCTGACAGTTGTAAATGTCATGGCAAGTTATAAAAAAGTTTTGGACTAGTTGCATGTTTACAACCCTTAAATCCTTCTTGTGATTTTTTGCAAACCCGAGAAAAAATTTGTTCCGCTGCCACTGTGAAAAGTTATGTACAATAAATTTGAGAACAATAACATTATATTTGTTTTGCAGCTGGCTAAGAGCATAACTGAAAGATATACACATGTGTGTGTATATATATATATATATATATATATATATATCAGGTATAGTCTACATTATAGCTTTATCTGTGGCTCACATATATTATTGTGGAACTTTTTTTGTTGATTGTGAAAATCCTTTTTTGAGCCGTAGTTTACTATGAAGTCAAATTCATATTTATTTTACAAAAATCTGTGGAATGGTTTCCGAGTTAGCATACATACACAAACAAACACGCGTGCAACTTCCCTTTCCTACAGATATCGATATAACTGATTCCTATAGTACTTAGAGTATTGTTTTATTATTTAAATAACAGCTATTCAAATTCTAACAATGAAATGTAGCGCACAAAGAAAACTGTGTCTCGAATTTATAGGAAAATGTCTACATACCCTGCAATTTTTATTTTGATATAATTAATTAACTTATTAGATTAACATCATTTTAATGATCTTATTTAATTGTAGGAATTTAAATACTAATGATGGAGATCATTTTGCTTTAGTCATCTGATAGATAAGTTGTTTTGTTTATGAAAAATAAAAATGTATTGTTAGTAGTAAGATAAAGTTTAACATCGAAGAAATGATGTCTTGTCATTGGAGGAAATTTGATGCATATGAATGCTGATGGCCTATGTATTTTGAGCAGAATGGCCATCTCATTGCAATGAACCTATTAACTTCAGGTTAGGTTTGTAATAATATGCATTTTGATATCAATCGTATTTATATTTTATTATATATATATATAAAATAGGATTTCATTGGCCGTTTTTTAGTTTAGGTAGTCTTTGATGTTGGTCCCACGTTATTTTAAATGTGAATGAAAGCCATGTGTTGCAATACCATATATGTCTATTACCTGCTATCTATATAGTCCAAGAAGATTGACATCTAAGAGCAAAATGTATTTCAAAGATATTTAGAATAAAAGAAAAGTCATCGCAGGGCAAAGAGTAATACCCAGCACTTTCTGACCATTTCAACCCATGGTAACGTATAATACAATTTGGATACATAAAAAACAAATATGACCTCAGGTTTGTTAGTGTTGCTATTTTTATTAGTGTTTAAGTGTTAAGTGGCAATCAGAATATATTATGTTTACATGCACAGTAAGTGCTTCGTATCCACTTTATTGAGCCTATTGCCTGAGATTTTGTTTTGAATTCTGCTATACTCTTATACAGAAACTTGTTTAGGCATAACAGGTTTGTATTTGTAATAGTAAACTGAGTATTTTATCACTGAAGATAATATGTGGAAGATATTTGGTCCCTTATTTATTCTCAATCGAAGGATATTATTTATTGAATTGAATTATCACCTGCTAAGTCAAATCTAAGCAAATGTGCGCTTGGCAGAATTGTAATCATCGACCAGTTGTCATTTAAATTCTTCCAATGACAAAAGGTCCTGCAGTTTGAATATTATATTATGCTTTTTCAATGAATCGTTTTTGCATCACTAGATGAATTTTACCAATCGAATAAACAACGAATTTGGAAATAGACTGCGTAAAATAATATGCTCTATCTTTGACGTAAAATTAAAGGCGTCATAAGTAATGCAGATTCAGCGATGTTTTGATAATTTCGCATAAAAAAGATTATGCTAACTGTTCTTTACCGGGTATTTATTATTTTTAGCTATATCTTTGGCAGGCACCAATTATAGCTGATAGCATCAACAAAAACACGTAAAAACAGAAAAAAGTTACTAAGGGGAACATATAGTACCAAATTATGTTGTCAGAAACACTACAAATAAGAATTTACAAGATGTTTCCTGCTATTTTTCTTTAAAAAGCAATATTCAAATTATAGTCAAATCTTTACTCAATTGGAATTTCCCCATTATGCATTAATTATATTAAATTACTCAAAATTCAAGGCGGGCACTAACCTATCCCAGGTCAGCCCACTTCTGTCTCCAGGGTGATTCTAGTAAATTTTTACCTATTTTTCAATTTTGTTGTCTTTTTAGTATATTTTAGAAGTAATCACTACACAATTTTATAATTTGTTATTATTATATTGCATTTTAAAAAACATAGGCATTTATTTGTTAGAAATTCAAGAAATTCAAATAATAGAGATTTTGTAAAAATATGCTAAATGAATGTATTTTATAGCAGAAAAACTGTAGTTAGGGATTGCTTAGGACGTTATATATTTCAAAGCGTTGCGCTGCAAATTAATAAGACTAATGAAAACAGAACATATGTTTAACACTGAAAATACTGCTGTTTTGAAAAAAGAAAACATGTTCTTTGAATTTTTAGGGGTATGTTTACATATTATTAAAATATTATTCTTGTTTATTGAAAAACTGAAGTGAAATTGGTAATTTTCAGATATGGGTTTTCATTAACATAAATTTTATATTGGCTACCAGTAATTTAAGCCATCAAATAGTTTAGAACTAGTAAATTTTCAAAATTCAGTTAGATTGAGGAAAAATTTTGTGACCTTCCAATTTTCCCGTCTTTGTGAAGCGAAAGCATATTTAGTGATTGATGAAATTCAGGTTTTAATGCACTTATTTTTCTTAATTCGCAAGCTTAGAATTACTATTGTATCTATGCAAATATTAAATATTAAAGCATTGAAAGTTTGAAATTAACTAACATTTCTCTAAAAAATTTGAGTAAAATTAGTTTAAGTGTTTGAACTTCACTTTGCCATGCTCTCTGGGCTAGATAAATTATATTAGTAAATACAATGTTATGCAAGACTAGGAAATTTAAAAATGTACAATTATCTTCTTAGCACATAGAAAATATTTTTCAAACTTCAAAACTCCCTGATTAGGGGATTTCACACCCTTGGTTTATATGTTTAGTAGGGCCGCTTCCATGGGGAGGTCTAGTTCTCCCAGGGGTGGTGGAACCGGGGGCTAGGGAGGGGGGCTTTCTGATGTAAATGATTTAGAAAATGAAATTTTAATTTTCAAAGGCTTCAAGTCAGTTTATAATTCCATGAACTCGGACAAGAAAAGTCATTCAGTTACGTCATTTGCAACTGTACAACAGTTTATGAATGAAATTTCTGGTGCTAAGATAATGTATCCTCAGATTCATAAGTTAATCAAGTTATATTTAACATTGCTGCTCACAATTTGTACTGGTGAATGCTCGTTTTCATCTTTACGCTACATCATGAGTTATCCAAAGTTGGCCAGGTTTGCCTAAGCAATTTGATGACATTGAAAATTTATCAAGATCTACTGGATATGCTAAAACATGAAGAAGTAGCGAAAATTTATATTAATAATGGGCGACGCATTGCTTATTTTGGTAATAAAGTTGTATTTTCATTGCTTATTCATATTGTTTTTTGTCATTCATTTTTATATTTTGGTTTGGATTTCAGTTACGCAGTTTTTTTATTTTGTATGTACTAATTTTGAATGCTTCTTGCTGACTTGGTTTTCTTAATTCAAACTTTGAAAGTTTTAAATGTGAAATTTCCGGTAGCAACAGTGGTTTAAAGAATTAGTAGCCATTATAACAGTGGCTTAACACTAGAAATACCAAATGTGTCAAAATTGACTCAAATTAAAATGTTGTTTGCTTGCGTATGCATTCATTAAAAACAACAGCAAGTATGTACACCTCCAAAAATATCGATAATCTATTTGAATTTCCATAAATAAATTTTTTCATTTTTTTGCATAATTTTTGAATTGAAATAATACATGTAAAATGAATCTCATGGAGTAATGGTACTTCTAGTGTTAAATAACCGCTCAACAAAATCATGACATGAAATAATAATCACCTCATGCCAATAAAGTTTTGAGTTTAACCTCTCCCAATAAAAAATCTATTCCGCCGCCACTGAGTTTTCCTCAAGTCAAAATGTTTCCTAAAAATGAGCCAAATAAAAGATTTTCCTAAATGAAAATACAAAAAGGGAAAAAAATTGCATGATTTGGAGTTAACAGTACATAAGTTAGAATTAACCAGGTTAAATACACGGTAAATTGCAGAGAACCTTCCCTAATATTCAAAAAACATGTGACAAGACAACTACACTTTTTCGTGATTCACCTTTTGTGTTTCTTTTTAAACTAAGATGATATGTAAAATACAAATCTCTTTTCTACCCCTTCTAAAATTCGGAAAAGGCCCAAAAATTGTTGGTAAAAGTGAAAATTGTGATATCAGACATACCAACCTTCTGTCATACCCTTTAAAATATTCAAATTCCATAAATGTGCAAAATCATTTAGATTGATATGATTACTAGAGTTTTATAGATGCTTAGTTGATAATAACTTAATGAAAAGTAATAGTTTGTCTGTAAGAAAGCTAAATTATCATTTACAATTTTTTATGTTTTGAATGGACATAAATTTACATATATTATTAACAATATGTACAAGAATGTACTATAGGGTGTCTAAAATCAATGGTTTGGGAGTTAGCAAGTAGAATGATGAAATAAAACTTCTTAAAAGCAACGTCTCCAAAATTTCTTTTGATGTGCAGGCTTCACTTCCAATAATTACAAACTAAGTTAAAATTTATTCATTGCCTTCATTAATGCTGCAGTTAATAAAGAATAAAACTATTGCTATAGTGGAAGTGGTAAAAAGTAAAAAGAATATCAGAAGTATCAAGAGGTAGCATTAGGAAATTGAGAGAAAATGGTTTTATCAATACTAGAATAAAGTCAATTTGAAAGAGAACATGTAGGAGAAAAAGTTGAATAAAATCACAATTCAAAGAAGAAAGAATACTGTAAGGTTGTAATTCAAAAAATCAGCAGTAGTAACAGTGCTAGTCAAAGATTTCAGATTGTTTTCTTATAAAATTCTGATCACTAAGCAGAATATTGCATCAAGTATGACATTTCTTTGAAAGTGTTCAAATTTCGTATGTTCTCTTGGCCCCAGATTGAAATCCTTTAATTTTTCTTTGGATCCATGTTAAAGAGACACTTTTTTAAAACTCTCCACCATAACAGATCGAAAAACAGCTGTCTGAAAAATTGTCAATTCTGTAGCTATGAATATTTTACAGGCTTTTATTAATAACTTTTCTGATTCACTTAATAGATTTATCGCATCTTACTGTAATATTGAAATATAATTACAGTATGGCATTTTTTTTTCTCGTAATTTATATTTTATCATTCTATTTGTTATAATTAAGTAGCTATTGCCATTTAAAGTCCTAAGTCATTTCAGCACATTGTATTTTAAGGCATATTAGAAAAATTGTGATTTCCTAGACTTCTTTTAAAATGAAAACTTGTTTTTATGGCCATGATATCTAAGAGTAGTAATTACTGGTCAGATAGTAGCCCTTTGACGTTCGTTATATTTAAATTTTTAAATTCCACTCAATTTTCATTCTAAAGGAAGATATTCTACTACTACTAGTTATATTTACTAATTAAACTCTACAAGATATAGTTTGATTTGAATGAATAACAAACTTAGGCACATTGCATTGCTTACATAGGTTTTGAAAATGACTTGAATTTTGAAGGCTTACCTTTGTGTTGGTTAAATGTTAGAGAACTATAAGATTGATATAATAGTTAGAAAATTAACAATTGATGTCAGAAGTAATTACGTATTTACTACCTTATATATTATTGACTGACTTGAACAGTGCAATTTATAAAAATCTTGACTAACAATTGAGATGGGCATTAAATGCATCAAAGAAAAGCTCTTCTGAAATTCAGCATTACATTTCTAGATCAGTCCTTATTCTAAAGCAACTCATTAAACTATGTTAATATTCTTCAAATTTATAAGAACCTACCACATTATAATGTGAATAAAACTCTAGGATTGACTCATAAGCAGAAATCAAGATCAAAAGTTTTTACATGTGTAAGCACGAACATCTTCAAAGGAATATGTGATGTTGCAATTTGAAATGAGAAATGATTACTTAAAGAAATAAGAAACATTTAAAAATTGTAATCCATTAGAAATGCACTTAGAAATTTTCTACAAAAATTTATTTCTGGTAAATCATGGCTAGGATACATTTTTTACAATCATGACCCTTTGAAAATTCATAATTGCAATAGTCGGAACTATTTGTTTTGTAATTACTTTGACTTGAATTTTGGGAACTTAACGAGGCATTCAGGGACATTTCAGTTACTTATTTGTAAACAATTATCTGAATTTCTTGTCTTATCTTACTCAATTATTTATAATTTTGTTCTATCTTTGTGTTTTAAAAAACTTAACATGCTTTTGATACTTTGAAGGAAATATATTCAAAGATAGACAAATAATGTAACCCTAAGGCACATAATCTGCACAGGGTGTGTACAGGAGTTTGCACTGTTTCAATTTCGATAATTGTATTGTTTTCTTACATTTCATATGCTACTACATAATTTCAGAAGAACACATCTGCATATTTCTCATATTTGTGAAATAGCGCCACTCTTTATCTCAACACAGAGATAATTTCATCATGGCTGATTGTCAGTGCAAGCTCTCTTTCAAATCCGAGCAGAACAATTTCCCTCAGTCTGATGTATGACATCAATGTTTAACCGTGTATGTTGCAATAGCAGTGTCATTATCATTTGGTATGCTTGGGAGAAAATAATTCAAATAAAGTTCTTCCACCATTTAATTTTACTTGAGAATCGTGAGTACATCCACTAAAACCATAAATTTTATGATCAAACCTTTTGTAGTTTTTGATATTCAAGCAATGTTATTTCATTCATATCAAGGCCATAATTCTTGAGTTAAACAATTCAGGAAATAGAAGAGTGTTCATTAATAATTATGTCACCATTATAGCGCTATCGTCTAGCCTTGATTGTGTTGGATATGGGTTGCATGGCCTTCCAGTTTGCCCGTGCCAAATAGCTAGTAGCAATATAAAAGGTTCGTGGAATGATTTATGTCCTAATTTATAATAGGATACGTTGGATAAAGAATACGATTGTCTAAGTGATCAGTAATTTATTGTCCACAAATACGTTTTTCTTTTTACTACAGTTTAGTGGTTAACTCCTTACCTCCACATTTGTGGTCCCCATGTGCTTGCATATATTTTAAAAGCTCTTGAAAAAATTTTCAATAACATTGACAGACTTCTCAAATTCAGCTTTCTAAACATGTTTTATTGAATTATTACAGTAATATTTGTAGCCGGCTCTCCACCAGAGGCATTAAACTTTGGAGAAAAACCAATATATTGAGACACGATGTAGATGAGCAAGACTATTCTAATTTAATGAAGAAGTTAAATAATCAAATACACTAACATGCTGACATGTTAATTGATGCTGTCATGAATAAAAACAGTAAATAAAGTACTCCAATGAAAGCAAGTGATACCACAATTTATTTTTTGCAAACGGTTTTTCTTGTAAACGCAGTAGTAACAATTTAAATAAAAAACCTCGACTATAAATTTCATTTTTTCTGTCAATAGAGTGGTAGACCACCCAAACTCTGTTGTTGTTAATCCTATTGTCATTTAGGATTTTGGGCATCATTACTGAGGCGTTTGAATTTTTATTGAAGAAATCAGAAATTTCATAAAGAAATTTCTGGGAAGTGTAGAGTTACCATCCATGCTTTCACAAAATCTTAAATATAACTTGGCTAAAATTAATTGATTTGGAGAATAAAGTAGTTGATTAACTTACTACAATTTGAAAAATAACTGTATATACATGTATTTTCTTGAAATAATTAGTACTTTAAACGAAAAAAGCATTCAACCAATTTATTGTGCAACAATAATTTGTTCATACTGCTATACCTACAAAACCGAGATTTATTATGTCTGTCTAGACAGTTTGTAGAAACCATAAATCAAACACTCATTCATTAATAGTGAATGCACTAAATTGTCAGTTGTTATTAATGCAAGCAAAAACTAAACTAAACCTAACTTAAAAGCATGTGCCTTAACATGTTTATAGATACCACAATATGGCTTGTCGCTGAATTCGTTAAATTCTTAGGCAAGAACCCAACCCAATTTGTTGTAAAAAAAACTTGGAATTTTGATAAAAGTTCGTGTTGTGCATATACACTCAGCTACTTTTTTTGCTAATATCAATTTAGAATATGATTGAGAAATCACAATTTATTAGAAACATATTAGTGCAGTTAGACAATGCACCTCCAATTTTGAGAAAAATATCTCTTCAATTATTGAAATTTTACTGACTGTCTCCAGCCGTCTAGCTTGAGCAAATGTAAACAATAATAATAATTAAAAACCATTAAAGCTCAGAGCTACCAAAATAGGCTGAATGTAAATTGGTTTTCAAAATATAATATTAAACACAGAAATGTCTATTTTACTCATTAATAGAAGAAAGTAGTTATTGTAAACACCAATATCAGTTAAATTATTTATTACGGGTTTAATTTTAAGCAAGTTATGTTCATAAATTAAGTTTCAATAATATTTAGTGTTTATCATGTTAAAGAAGAAGCTTTTCTTATCGTATTGTTGAAGAACAGAATGAAGTTGTTGTCGACGTGAAATAGTTCATACAGAAGAGCCATCTTTAGTGCTGTAGCATGTAGCCTTCAAACAGAAATCTGTTTAATGTTTTCTTAACAGAATTTGATTAACATATTAATGCTTTAACAAATAACACTATTACCAAATCGATTCTGCGAGAATATTATTTCGGCATTTTTAATATCGAGCAGATAGGTAAACTTCAAACTGCGTGCATATATATCATACAAAATTGGCGATCTTATCATGTCAAGCTGGAACGGATGCTGTGGAATACCTGTTTAGTAGAGCTGTACAATCCTTACTAAACAACACAATTTGTTGTTATTTGTGTAATTTAAAAATTCAAATAATATCTGTTTTTACTGAAAGTATCTGTGAATTAGTATTGGTATCTACCGATAGTGGTTTGATATCATCGCTTTGTCTAGCACATGTCCAGATACATTGGATCTTGCAAAGTAAACGAATATAGTCAGCCTTAAAACTTTCGAGTTAATAGCTATTTTGATAACATTTCTGAGTATTTTCCCGTGACGTTATCTGTTCCATTTATTTTTAGCCAAGCTCTTTCTTCATAACATATTACATATTGCAAATATAGCTATCTAACAGACGAAGAACTTTTTAAAGAGCTTCATAAAATTTTAGTGAAAATAGGCCTTTCTATGACATGGATGTCAGTGGCAAAATAATATACTTTAACACATGTCTCACATACATTTTTGGTAAGTTTTGTCCAAGGCAGACATTAGCCATTTCCATAGCCTCAACGAAACTGGAAACTTGCGTTCGAGAAGGCCAAACTAGAGAAGATATTATGACGCTCCAGAGATTCTGCGGCTAAAGTTCGAGTATCCACCTGCAAAACGCCGTGTTAATTTCCTAGTGAGGATAGCTAAAGTGAGTTATTATCGTGATAAATTGTCAAGCTGCTTCAGTCGTAATTTTAAATACTTTTTCAGCATTATTGATCGATTACTTGCCAAATGAAATGATTCCATTCTTCCTTCTCATAATTCGAGGCCTGAGCTAGCAGAAACTTTAATTCTTATATTGCTGAAAAAAATTTAACTAATTCAAACGAAGTCTGCTTCCGTTAATTTTCGTGCTGCTACTGAGGCCGAGCTTAATGATATTTTTCAATCGCAGTAGTCAAAATTCAGTTTCCATGATCCAATTGATACCTATGTTGCTTGAAATAATTAACGCAGTCTTTCGAGAAGGACTATGTCTTGAAACAAGGAGTGTACCACTACTAAAGAAGCCTACTTTGGATATCGAGCTTTTCTCTAATTATCAACCAATCAGTATACTTCATTATCAACACTAACTAAACTCGTTGTTCACAGTCGGTTGATGGAACACCTTGAATTAAATGGATTGATTTATGAGTTTCAGTCATATTTACCTGTCTTACCAAAACCTCAAGCGATATACTAATTTCCATGGCAAATCAGGAATGCGGCATGCTTATTGTATTGTGTTAAATCTGTCTTCGGCATTTGATACAATTGATCATGAAATATTGCTTGATTATCTCGCAAATATGTTCAGAACTGGTGGACTTGCATTGAGTTGGCTCAATGATCATTTTTCTGGAAGGAGACAACGAGTCAAGAATGAGGTTGACTATTCTGCATTTCAATGTGTTCCCTTTCTCCCAAAGCAGACTATAAAACCAAGCTTCACTTAACTCAGGACTGCTTAGATAAATGTGGTTTTGGATGTGTGCTATCTGCTCTTAAATGATAACTAAAAAGGTCTTTAAAGCGAAGAGTAGTAAATATACAAAACATTGATCTCCCGACTGCTTTACTTCCTGCACTACGCTTACTTGCCTCTATGCTGAACCCTACTTTTAAGCATGTGCTGAACCTCTGAATTATGTTTATGACATCATTAGCATGGTCGACAAAATCAATTCTGTATTTTCCTCCGTCGGGTTTCTTATGCACTGAATCTGGAAACTTCACAAATACCTCAATCTGGCGTCTGCTGAAAGACTCGTTGTTTCTTTAATACTACAAAAACTAGATCATTGCAACGTTTGTTATATGGCTTCCCATGCCTTGCTTGAAGAAATTACTTGTGCTTCAGAAAAATATTGCTAAACTAGTCTTTCTCGAATGAAGTACAATGTTGCACTGCTTGTCTAAGAATCTCTTATTGGATTGGCACCTAAGTATCTCTTGGATTTATTCCGCGATCTACCGCATTGCTTTTGCGGTGTTAAATCTTTATCAAGTTTTTAGTAATTCTTGTCAATTATCGAGCTTATATTCACGCTGTTTACAGTTTGCTGGTCTTTCCATGTGGAATGCTTTACCAGAAAGTTCCGATCAATTACATCATTGTTACAATTCAAGAAGAATTTAAAGGCACATTTCTTCATCAGCGCATGTTCTACATAAACTTTCAAAGCAACGGTGACCGTTTTGTTCATTTTGTAACTGGCGATATATATAAATTTTGTCATAATAACAATAATAAGGATCATCAACTTTATTTAGCAATAAAGTTACAAATAATGTAAAAATAAATATTTACAGACAGAATACAAAAATTACTTTCAATCCAGTTTTGAAAAGTACGCAATTTTTTGGAAGACCCTAGTTTGTATTTAGAGGCAAGGAGGTTTTCCTTGAGCAATCTCTTAAGAGTTCTTAAATTCGAGGAGTCTCTAATTGTTTTATCTAATCTATTCCACAATTTGCAAGTCTGTACTACAAAGGAGTTTTGGAAATTTTGACAATTAATTTTTTCATTAAGTATACGCACACCTGTGCGTTTATTGTAAGCTATTGTGCCTTTCAAAAATGAAGTTGACGGAAAATTAGAATTTAACTTTAAATATTTGTGAAATACCAGCAGACTGGCATAAATTGTTGTGTATTTTGGTGACAGTATTTGCAGTTAAAATTAGAATTTAACTTTAAATATTTGTGAAATAACAGCAGACTGGCATAAATTGTTGTGTATTTTGGTGACAGTATTTGCAGTTCATCCAGTAATAGTAATAAAAATAATAATAATAATAATAATGCTGAAGAAGTTCACAGGTGTTCATGAGAGACTAGCAGTAGAACTGGAGGAGTCTGTGGTGAGTGGGTGTCCAGAGTGGATAGTGGGAAGGACATTTCTGATACAGAAGAACCCAAAGAAAGGTAGTGAGGCAAGCAACTTCAGACCAATAACATGTCTGCCAACAATGTGGAAATTGCTAACTTCAGTGATTTCAAATAGGCTGGCATGTTACTTAGAGCAGAATAGGTTGATACCAGAGGAGCAGAAGGGATGTAGGACAAAGACAAGAGGATGCAAAGATCAGTTGTTGATAGACCAGGCAGTGGTGGAGAATTGTAAAAGAAGGAAGACAAACTTGGCAATGGCATGGATAGACTACAGGAAGGCATATGACAGCATTTCACATAAGTGGGTATTGAAGACGTTAGAGGCTAATGGAGTTTCACAGAAATGGGTTGAGTTTCTAGAGAGGGAGATGGGAAAGTGGTAGACTGAGATAGATGGGCATAGG
>CABFPE010000399.1:176989-201870 GCA_900660155.1 Hofstenia miamia | reverse complement strand
TTATATATATATATATATATATATATATATATGTATATATATATATATGAATAATTTATTCAAAATTTTGATATTGACTGACATGTCAAAATTTTTTTAGTTATATGGAGGCAGTTGAAACCTTTAGAAGAGTGCTCAATCAGTAGTGGTTCTATGTACTAGCTGTATATCAGTATACGCTATAATGTATACTGTAAAATCAGTCTGATTAACTGCTATTTTAATTAAATAAGTTTGATGGAAATTAAATGGTATGTATACATTTCATTAGCTTATGTATTTGATAAAATATTTTGAAACATCAGTTAGTAATAAATTTGGAAAGTTTGGCAAATATTTGGAAAAACTTTGGAAAGTTTTGCCGAATATTTGGCAAATAATTGTCAAATATTTGGAACGGATTTGCAAATGAAATCCAAATATTTGGCACTCATTTGGAATATTTTTGCCAAATTATTCAATTAAATAGCAAAACTAATAATTTTTAGTATAACTTGGATTTTCGACCTAGAAAATTGTTTTTCAGTGATTAAAATTTTTATACTCTCTGTTTCGAAAATAAAGGAGGTAAGCCCATGTTGTTAAATCTTTAATATAATTTGCCAAATTTATTTCTAAGCAAATTCAAATTAAATTACTATGAAATGTCAATTTTTATGTAAATCAATGGCATAAACATCTATTAGTTAAAACGTATATTTGATACTTCTAGCAGTAATTCGAATTATTCTTCAATACGTTCTCTGACTTGTATAATAATATACATGAATAACAATATATGTATAGTTTGTTAAAATTTTCTTCTACTGTATTAGGTTAAATTTTTATATTTACAACTTTGTTTTAGCTTCGCCTAAGATAATTGACATTTTGCATTTAAATTATCGTTTGAAATTTGTAAGGAGATTTCCCTTTGGTAAAATTTAAAAAATTAGCATTTGAACAGCGATTACTACTTTAGAATAAATTTATATCTGATGTTTCAAATCATGGAATAGAAACAAAATTTCTACAAATAGAAAATTCAAAGAGATTATCAACACAATTTGAATTACATGTATATGTCCCTGCTAGTTTTTTGTTGAATGACTAATGAAGCAAACAAAAAATGCTTAGAGGTCATCTTAACCTATTGTCGATTTCCTAGTGTTAAGCAACGAGTTATAGATTTCATTTATATAGTATTAATATTTTTTCCTAATGCTATTCTCATTGACGGAGGCAATAGTTGAAGAGATTAATTTCCTATTTGAAAAAATAGAATTTATTATTATTTCGTATAAAATATATAATTGTAAAATTTGAAAATATTATGTTTATATTTACAAAAGCTAAAATAAATTAATTGTTTTTATAAAATTTGAAAATAAAATATTTTTATTGCAGAAGAGGTGAAATAAATTATTTTAAGGTATTTGTTGTAATAGTTTTTGACAACATATATTTCACGCTTCTCTGCTTCCGGTACAAGAACATTGTATTGTGTGGAAGCAAATTGAAAAGCATGTCAGTTTGTGTAAGTGAATTGGGCAATGCACTATCTACCCAAGCAGACATTTTCCAAAAGATGAAAACGCATTCGTGAGTTATTCTCTTTCGGTAAACAAACAAAAACTCAGAAGCTAAATTTAAACTGAAATTTGTAACAATGAAGTCATTGTTTCGATACGAGAGCGATAAGATGTGTGATAAAAATACATATTGAATAGTGTTTATTCACACGAAGGACATGGTGAGTAATTCCACTCCAAAAATATAATTTTAAATTTTCATTATGGAGAAATAATTAGAAACACTAACAAATGCTGTCCTATTTACAAATTTTACAAATATCTCCTAACTGAATAGTTCTGATGGATGACCTGGTTAAGGAACAGGTAATATCATGTAGAGAAATAGAGTTGTTTATGTGTTATTTAGTCTGCGAAATTGTGTTTCATTGGTTTTCTAAAATCTATTACTACTTTGTAGAAATTCTAGTTATAAGTAGGTACATACAGGATAGTGGTATTACTACACATATTGTCTAGCAAGAATTGGCATCGTTTAGTGGAACATAATTAATTATTAAAATTATCAGTACAATCTTTCTCAAGTCTTTAATCATATACACATATAAGCATATCAAAAACAGGAGGCCATGAGGCACTTTCTTATGAGGGGGGATATTATGACACTTTAATTGTGATCCCTCCAAAAACCGTTAAAATACTGCAAAAATTGGTCCTTTAAATGCACTCACCACCATAGTTTTAAATTTTTAATCCTAAAAAGTTAATTGGTTGGAACCCCGGAAGAGAGCATTGCTCCATGGGCCTCCTATATAAATATGCCCCTGATCAAAACGTTGGTATTATTTCAACGTAGCTAATGTGGAAATGAATATATATTTATTGTATTTTGAAATTTATAAAATTTACCGATAATTACATATACAAGTCTGAGAAATTCGAGAAAGAATATATTAATTTAGCAAATTTATATCTTAAATGTGTGTTCTTGATTCAACGTTTTCCAAACTGTTGATTGTTCTCCAAGAAATAAATTAATAACTAAGCTATAGACATTTAATATTTCCCTATTATTAAATTTTCAAAAAAATATGTGTACCGGTATCTTTGATGTTAGAAGAAAATTATTGGGGATCTAGCACCTGTCTAGCATTTTTGAATGAATGACTAAAGACTGTAAGTGTGCAATGACATATCTAAACAATGCACGGTGTATATATTAAAGCGAAATATTTAGCGGTTAACGAAACTGGTTTGGCCTGGATTTTCACCCTGTCACTTTAATGGGAAATGAAATAGAGTGCGAATTACAATAATAAACACATTGACTAATGTAAATATTAATGGGAGATACCAGAAATTTATATATATTTCAAGTTGGCAGAGACACTTTCAAACTTCAATTTGAATATAATAATTCAAAACTTAAAATATTATATCAACAAAGCTAAAAAGAACAACAACCTATACAACAGTGCAAAATATTACTTACAAGTAAATTATATTTGGAAATTATTTTTTAACTGTTTTATTAAACAATGAAAATCATTCATTTATTATCGCTGGTTTTCTTAATATATCTATCTTTAACGCCTTAGATAAGAATGAAAAAAAGTTAAACTTTTCAAGTATTTTGAGACAGCAATGCACTTTAATACAAAATTTCAGCTTCCAGTACGTTCAACAATAAATGTTGTCTTATTAACCTGGAAAAAAATTTTTGGACAATGTGGAAAAACGGTTTGTCCATTTAAACGGACACCAGGCTGTTTAAGATTAAGAAGAATGTATGGTGACTATAGTATTAATATAGAATACCAATAAGCAAGAACAGAGATAAGCAAATACCAAAAAGTGTTCTGCTGTCAACGGCCGGCTACGGCCAAAGATTTTGTTTTACGACTAATATTAATTTCTGAACATTATGATGAGCTATTTATTTCCATGATTTTTACTTGCATTTTTGTTTTTAAAACTCACAATTTTCTTTAATTGTTCGTTACATTGAAAATTGTAGTATTTCATTTAGTAGAATTAAGAAGCCGGCTACGGAAAAATATCATGGCTAACGGCTGCCTAAGGCTAAAACATTAAGGCCAATGGCCGGCGAAGATCAAAATATATTTTGCACGGTCGGCTACGGCCAAGAAAATTGTCTTGACCGCAGAACACTAATACCAGTACTTTACTTAGTAACACATTCCAATGCACTTAGTAACCTCATGAGGTTAAAAGAATTTATATACATCTCAAGAAATTTGAAATCATTTTAATTGTACACCACCAAGCGGAGGAAAACTAAATTGATTTGCCTAAAAATAAGTGTTGTGCGATAATTCAGTTCATTACATGTTTTACAACAAAGTGAAATAGCACGATTTAAACAAGAAGACTTAGTCAGCAATAAATCATCGTAGATGGTTTTATAGATTAATAGGTTTTTGTGTAAAACGTGTTTGAAATAAACACTTTCCATTTTTCTATTGAAAAATCAACGTCGGGAATAAAATTTTTTAAAATCCTTGCAAGTTCTTTAAGAGATCAGCGACATAATATGTTATAGTGAAATCTCAAACAAAACCTTCCTGACAGGGATTGATCGTAGGTGCTTTTCTAGATGTAAAGAAATGTCAAAATTTATTATTTTATTTTCTCACTAATGTATTAACATTGCAAATTTTAATGCTCGTGAAATTGAAGATAAATATTTCCCAGATTATTAAATGAACCTAATTTCTTCCTATGTATATATACGCAAGTTAAATGTTAGAAATATCCTGTAAGAAGGAATATAAATCCGAATTACATGGTAAAGAAATGAATTCTTCTTTGTACATGTAAATATTTCAAATGATTTTCATAATACATTTTCTTACAAGACGGCCTTTGGGTTGTAGGAGATACCAACAGACAGGGGGGGGGCATTTAGAGGGTTATCAGGGTATCGGTCGATACCCCAAAATTTTGAGAAGTAGATAGTGACAATATTGGTTTAGCATGGACACGAACCCGAAACAAACGGAGATCTTTCTCCAATCAAATGGTTATGAACTCAGTCATTTTCTTATAATGTAATCCTAGTAATTTCCAAGGTGTTACTTAACGCCTTGGATCATTCACAAATCAAATGCTGAATAACATCAGTAATTTTTTATCAATCAATCAATCTAAACTAAGCCTACTATACTGGCAAAACACAGTAATTCACTGAATTTTCAAAATTGACTTTTTCATCAGTATCTGATGCTTTACTAATTTTACATCATGTCACAATAATATTTTTTCAGGTTGGCCCCTTAACGTGGTTTATTTGTGGTTGGCAAAGCACAGCATCTTCAATTTGCACTTGAAATAACCAGTCAAAATACAGTAATTCTACCTTTTTTTCATTGAATTACTGTGTTCTGCTAGATTACAACAGTATAGTATTTGCAAAAACTTCGTGGTTACAAATATATATGTGGGTAGAAATAAATATTTTGAACAAACCTCAACAAATTTGCCGATGACATTGCATGCAAAAAAAAATACCCTCGCTGCTATTGCCGAAATTCAAAATTGGTGTCAATTGAACAATTTTATTCTAAATGAACAAAAATCGCAAAAAATACTCATTTCGTTCAATCGCAAGCTTGAAATACCGACAACCGTTTCATCAATCATAACACTTAATAGCATCACCTTATTAGGAGTTATTCTAGATGACAAACTTTGTTTCACAAACGTTTTGATCACCTAGATAAAAAACTTACCAGCACTTTTTCCACATTAAGCAGGCTACTGTTACTCTTTTCGATGTCCAAAGATTACATAAATGGGCCTCTTTCTTGACCATTTGACTTGTTGCATTACTGTTCAGGGAGGAGTAAATAGACTATGTATCATCGATAAATTCCAATAAGATTCATGAATTCTAGCATCATTGTTAAATTTACTCCCTGTTCAAAATTTATCATTTCAAAAGATGCAACAGTCTACAACAAAATATCCAAGTCCACTGATGATTATGTAAAGGAAATTATCCCCAAACTAGTAAGTTTCGCGTCAAAGCGCCTACATGCTTGAAACTCAGGAACAGATCTCAATGCCTCACGGACATTCTTAAATATGTTTCCGTAAGATATGTTAGTTGTTTATTTGAAAATCAGATGTAATTTTCTGATATATTTAATAAATTCTAATGTATGTACAAGAGACTGGGGAGTAGAAATGAATTACAGTAGTCTCTGTAACACGTTTACACGTGTCAAGTTAGTATGTGCACAGAAATGAATTTACAGCAAGATTTGTCAGGTGCAGCATCTGCTTTTCCCTGCCTTGGGGTTGATTTTTTCAGTACAAGATTAAATACACAGTCATCTCAATGGAAAAAAAGATTTTTATATTAATAAAAAACATATACTGATCAACCAAGAAAATGTTGATGACGTTTTAATGTGTAACTGCTAATATTTATGTTATGACACTTGAATTACTTAAGTGTAAATGAAGTTTATCATTATCATGACATAAACTGTCCTTTGCTTTCCTTTTATCATGACTTTAGCAAAGCATTTGATAAAGTATCACATTCATTTTTCATTGATAAACTTAAAAATATTTTTGGTATTTCTAGTCATTTATTAGCATTAATTACATCATATTTATAACGAAGATCTAAATGTGTCATCATAGATGAGTTATATCAAGTGCATTACTGGTGCCGAGTGGAATTCCTCAAGGCTCTTGCTTAAGACCACTTTCTTTTCTTTGCTTTATAAATGACCTTCCATCTGTATGCAAAAGTTAATTTCCATATTTATTTGCTGATGACTTTAAATTACTTAGCTCAATGATTTATCCACCGTTCGGAAATGATTTATCATTTATCAAAGACTGGGCTTTGAATAACAACCTGTCCTTTAATTTAAAAATATCTATTCTAATACAATTTATTATAGATAAGTGTCCTCCTTTATTGTTCAGTGGAAAACGTTTTGTCCTTCAAATGAGGTTCGTGATCTTGGTATCTATATTATATCTAAAATGGTCTCACCATATTGATAAGAAAATCTCAAAATCTTGTGAGGTATTTTCTTTTATCAGAAGATCTCTTCCAATTAGCATCTCAACAAATTGTAAATTAGTGTTATATAAATCAATGGTTGTTTCTATTTTAATGTATGCTTCACCCACACTGTATGTGAATTTAACAGATGTGCTTAAGCTCGATCGTTTTCAATCAATGTGTACAGAGTGGATAACTACTGGCATTCCATATAAAAATCGTCTTTTGAAGTTGAAAATTCTCCCGATTTCTCTACAACTCCAAGTAAATGATATGTTATTTATTAATAAATTAGTAAATATGACACAAATATTTTCAACTTCATTTGGCTTTATTCTCCAAAATTTAAGAACATGCGTTCTCAATATCTAATGCTATTTTAAGTTGAGAAAACTTTTAAATGAAAGACAAAATTATTATATTTTAATCGTATATGTCGTTTGGTAAATTTTCTTCAATGAACAGCAAGCATTAATAGATTTTATGGTACTTCGATTTTTAAGACGATGCTGATTGAATATGTCTTTGAAAATCTCAACCTTAAATTTAATGAAAACTATCATTGTTCTAAATTTTTTGTTTGTATTTGCTCGACTAGTATCCATAATTTAAATTGGGTTTTTAATTTTTATTTGTAGTGCCATTATTATGTTATTAAAGCATTTTATTATTATTATTATTATTATTATTATTGTTATTATTTAATAAATTTTCTAAATACGCCTCTGCCAAAAGACACAATCATTCAAAATTTAAGTAGATTCGCAAATGAAAATCATCGATAATTCACTATATATATTTAGCAGTATTTGTTTTGCAGCAGACGTTTCCGCATAAAATGCAAATACATTAATTATATAAAATTTACGACCTCAAGGTGTGTTACGTCAATGAAAAATTAATGGACGTATCCATAATAGTCTACGGTAAATTACTATATTTATGAGTTGCTCATCTTATGGAAATGATTAATAATTAATAACTTTTCCTAGCTTATTTTGTACTGGGATTCAATCATATTAATCAAATATTCCAGGAAATCTTTGTGAGGCAAACAATGAATTGAAGAGTGTAACGCATTGCGATTGTAATTCAGTGGTTTGTTTTACAAATACATCTATTGTCTCACAATAGATACACTGATCATAAATACAAGGTAGTTTGTATTTAGCGCATCCAGATTTTCAAATTGTGTTCTATTTACGATCCTTTTACTTCTGAAAATCAGTAAATTCCATGTTTCCACAAAAATGTTTTCAACACGAGTACTTTTATAATTAATAATGAATTTGAAGTTTTTGTAAACAAAACTTTTTTGACTCATATATTCAGTGAACTGTGAAAATTCCGATTAATTTACAATGCTGATTTAAATTGAGGAAGGGATTGGGATCAAATGCAATGAGATTAATTGGACTTCTCCCGTGCTGACCATAACTAGTATCTTTAACGGTTAAACTAGGTTGGGGGTAATTTTGTTACCCCAAGAACAACTAAAATAGGATTGTGAACTCAAATCAAATGGGAAGAATCTGATATTTTGAGACTTTTCCACATTTTTTAAGTACTTTTAGTCTGTATAATATGGGAATCATTCTAACTTTGTTTACTAAGATTCAACAGAAACATCAATAGTCTAAGTTTGGGGTAACTTTGTTACCCCAAAAGAAATCAGATTAAAACTTTTGCTTTAGGATGATTGCTATTTTTTTATAGTAATACCATGCTTGAAAAACCCTAGTGCAATCATTTCATGAAAATTTTATTACTCCTAATATTAATTTTCTCTGTACACAAAAAAGCATCTATATTTTGTGAAATTCTTTTTTAGTTTTTGTATGCTATGATTTTTTTGCATATCTTAGTTACTATGTGAAGAAGACAATCTGCGAAAAAAGCTATATCAAGCTTAAGACTCCAGGAATTTTAATTTAATATATATGCAAAAAATCAGAGCGTAGAAAAACTAAAAAGAGTGAGAATTTCCCAATTTAGTTGTTTTCTGGGTACCAGATAAATTGAATTACATTAAGGATATAATAAAGATAATTACATTTGCATATACAGGCCGGAATATACTTAATTGCAATAAATACTAAAATGACACCAAAAAACGGCTCACTACAATGCTTTCTCAAATGACTTGAAAATAGAAACAGCTAAGTCCAATGTGCCAGCTGAGTTCTCTTGACACAATGGATACTGGTTGAGACTTAAGTATTAATGTTGTGTCGGATTTTAGATTAAGCTATTAAGTTACTGAGCTAACAAGTCGGGTTGAGCTGATAGAGGTCTGAACTTCTTTAAACATTTATCGTCATAGGTAATAAAAAAATTATCTATTCAGAAGTTTTTCAATTACTAAAACGATTCAAATTATTCAATTGATATAATTTTCTACGCTTATTACAAGATCAAGATATACATTTATAATGCAAGTTTCTTTACTTTCATCTCTTTGATTTTCAGCTATCCATTACATTCCCATTGATATTTGAAAATATTTACATTTTCGCGTTTGAAATAATTATTAATGAATTTAATAAGTATTTTACATGCTTCATATTCATATACATCTTTAAAATTTATTTACTTAGGCCCTGTTTATTAAGCAAGTCATAATTCGTTCTATATATTCCAACACTTATTTGCACAAAGCTTATATTTAAATAACACAAAGTTAGTTAGCTATGGATATTAATATTTAAATTATCATTTTAATAGAGAATAACCTTTTAAAATAGCGAGGTTAGCTCTCGACTTCGCTAGGGAAGTTCTCCCTGTGAGATATTTAAAACTAATACAAAAGAATGTTTTAAAGAGCGCTCTCTAATGACATCCATTTTCCATTGTTTTGTTCCTTCACGCGAAGTGCTTTTGTTTTAAGAATAAGCAATAACAAATCAATTATCCTATTTCTGAAACATTACTAAAAAAATTGCGTAACGTAAGAATTACTAACTATGCTAAATCGAGTCTTATCTTAATGCTTGGGACAGAATCTAAACTTTAATGACCCTCAACAAAAGTACAACATTTGCTGATTTCAAAAAATATACCAAAACTACCATTTTCCTATCTCTTAGGCTACGGTTAGACTATATGATTGGTTACGCGTTATCAGTCACACTTTGATGCATCACACGTCTATCAACCCGAGAAAATTAGCGATGTGATGTGATTTTGTAATTGCTCTTGGGACCAATCATATAGTCTAACCCTTGCCAAAGGCGCAACCAAAAGGGGGACCTGGTGACCGTTCCCCCTCAACAGAGCGCAAATGCTTCGATTCCTCATCAAATGTATGACTATATAGCAATCATAGTAAACATACATTAATCATTTGTTCTACTCTATCTGTAGAGGTAAGCAAAATTTAAATGAAATTGCAAATATTGGAAATCGATTAATCTATTTAATGCCTTAGAAGAAGAAAAATTGCCAATAATTTTCAATTATTTAAGGTTCAGTAAAAACAATCTCACCGATAAGCATTTTGTTGAAAAATATTATCAAGTCTCATTCGAGAATCATTGTTGTCCTGTCCTAGTAAATGAATATTGTATTGACTGTTGCGAGTAATACACAGTTTTGTAGTGAAATATGGTGAATTACAAAGCAATGCTAATAAAAACAATAGAGAAATAAAGTATTAAATTCAAATTATGACAAATTACAAAATATTGCTAAGGTATTTTGTGGCAGCACAGACGGAATGCTCCTGTCGAAGATGGACATGCGATGGACTGGGGTTTGATTAAGCTATTGGAAAAATAAGCATTCGTGGCAATGGATGTATAGACTACTATTTGAAACACTGTGTTAAAACAAAGATAAATTTTATTGAAAATGGCAGCCTAGTTATAGCTCTATAATTACTCAGCAATGTAGTGAATAGTTCTGTCGGAACTTAGGCAAACTTATAGTATATTGCACAAACATAGTTATAATTTTAATAAATAATGCGATTCACAGCCCTCCAATGTCATACAGCAATGTTCTTTGCAGAATTCCACTCTTTTTTTCATATGTCGCTATGTACGTTTTGTGATGTCCAACCTAACCACATATTAATGGAAAACCTGAGGGCTGAATTTTCAGCTGGATGACATATGAAAATCGCTTTTGGAATACCATAAACTTAGACTTGCAGCGGCGGTCCAAAGCGCCACATAGTACGTTTCTTAGGATTCAAATTATGTCTTACAACAGACATTTTCTACATTGAACTAGAGCAATAAGCATACCCTTAATTGGAATACAGAAATAAATAATGCAATCAGATAACCTATTGGTAATTTTCATTTTGCAATAAATTTCTACAGTAGAGCATGGAAACATTAAATTAGCTCTGAAAAGTAAAATGAGCTCTGGATTTCTCACGCCTCTTCATCTCTTTATCTTAGTGTGACTTCAAGTTTCCTAATGTTTGATGGAATGAATTTGACTCTAATTACGCCTATTAGTCCACTGTCCTGGATTTTTATCTTCCTACTCTCTTGAACAACTTGTATTTTCTCCTGCTTCCTGCTCTTCCCTCCTTGATTTGATTTTGAGCTCTCATCCTGATAACATTTTTAACACCTCTGTGGTCCCTGTTCCGGTTAAACTCTCTGATCACTCATTTGTTCGCTTCAACCTGTCTGTCAATTCTATTAACTCATCTGCTTATCCATCTGTTTCTCAATATGCTCGATCTAACAGTGACTTAGTACCTCTAAATGCTGCTTTCTCTTCTTCATTCCCCATTTTTAATGACCCTTTTTCAGCTGATGAATCGTACACTTTCCTTCACCAAGTTATATCTTCCTTTGTTCCTCGTCATAGGAAAAAGCGTGTTTCTCTCCCTTTCTATTTCTCGTTCCTTACTGTACACTCTTTCAATAAACTTAAATCTTTCAAACTTCGTTCGGGTCCTTCTGATGCTTCAAACCTCTCTTCTCTTAAAGAAGATGTCATAAACTTCATGGAACTTGACAAAACCTCTCTGCTGTCAAGCTTCTCATCCTAATCTCTTCAAGACTCTTATTATTTCTTGCCTTCCCTTCATTCCAAATCTGACTTCCCTATCTTCAAATGGAACATTCTTTCTGCTCACACGGATCTGGAAAAAGTTGATCTCTTCAATGCCTATTTTGCCTCGAATTTCTCTGATCCTATCCCTTTCTTCCCTGGTCCTCTGTCACCTCCCCACTGATTCGCCTATGTGACATCGTCTTCAACGCCCATGATATCTCCCTCATGCTTAATTTCTGCAAGTCCCATCCTTTGTAAATTACGAAAACTTCTCAACTCTTTCCATCCATTTAAAGCATCCCTTCTCCTACATTTGCTTCTCTAAGCGTTTTCCGCCCTGCTGGAAAACATCTTTGATCTCTCCGCTGTTAAAATACAATCAGTTCCCTCCTCTCAAGTCACTTCTTATCGTCCAATAGCTAATCTTTCTCGGCTGTCAATCATCTTTGAGCTCCTTGTCTTTAGCTAAGTGTTTTCTAAAATTCTCCTCTTCCCAACATGGTAACCAACCAAATCGTTCTACCATCACTAACTTGCTCACTCTGATTAAAAACTGCTATGTGTACTCTGATCCTAATGATCCTGGTTGCACTATTTTTCTTGAAATTTCTTAAGCTTTTTATCAGCTCCCTCATTCTATTCTTCTTGACAAGTTACGTTTATTTGGCTTTGATGCTGTTTTCATCGATTTTTTCACTCTTATCTAAGCGACAGTTGTCAATACGTCAAGATCAATTTATCCATTTCTTCTCCTGCCCTTGTCTCTAGTGGTGCTCCTCAAGATTCTGTGTTTGCTGTTCTCTTCTTCTTTTTTTGCTACCAACGACCTCCCTCAATCTGTCCTCAACTCATGATTTCTACTATGCATGTACGTCAATGACACTGCGATCTTCAATTTCGGTAGTTCTTTTGCTCCAACACTCTGATCTTGAGCTTTTGTTTACTTAGTCTTCTGTTAACTATCTTGATTCTATCCCACCAAAGACATGTGGTATTTCCTTTTCTGTGTCTTCCCATTCTGATCTGCTTCTCCCCGGGAACTTTTCTCCTCATCATGCACATCTTGGAGTTCAACTTGCTGCTAACTTCAATTGGTCGGGAGATGTGTCCTTGCGTCTCCGCAAAGCTAATTCCTCGCTTTTTGCCCTCTTCTGCAATGTTCCCATTTATTCCCCATCTCCTGTAAAACTCTCTTTGTACAAGTTCATTCCTCGCGCCATTCTCCTCCATTCTTTTCTCTGTTGGTGGCCTTCTCGTGCCTTGTTCCACTCCATTGAACGATTATAGCCGAGTTCTTTCAAAAGAATCTCTCTCTTGCATAGAAAGACGCTCTTCTCAAAATGTTCCACTCTCAAGTTGTCGCTCTACTTCCATGTCCATGATCTCCTCCTGTTCAAGCGTTTGCTCAGTCGTCAATTGGTCCTTGCTCCTTTTAATTTCATAAAGTTCTCTCATTCCCGTTCCAATCGCTCTGAAGGTGTTGTTACTCTTAACCCTCAAACGACCATGGATATTTTTCCTCGCGCGGAATTTCAAGAAATCTTTGACGTTATTCCTCTTTGCAGAGCCTTTCTCCCACTTCGCCTACTCTTCCATCTGCTACTACTTCATCTCCCGTGGCTGTTTTTGTTGCCGTAAAACTTGACTATATTTTTGTAGTGTTTGCCTTCAGCGGCTAATAAAGTCTTTCATTATTATTAAACTAAAGATAAATAATGAGTCAATACAGAAAAGTGAATCAGTCAGCTATTTAGGAGTGAGATAGATAATGAAATAACATTTGAAAAATTTCTGCTGAATAAGATTCAAAAAATGACTGCAGGCATTAGATATCTTTATCACTTACGCAATGTAATATTAAGCAATTATCATAAACAACTTATACATGCTTTCTGTTTGTCTCATTTTCAATACTGTTCCTTTCTTTTAACTAACCTAAATTCGAAACATCGTATGCTTCTATCAAAGACATTTAATTGGTGTATAAAAACTCTAAACTTTGCACAAAAGCATGATGAAGCATCAGTATATCGTAATAAATATAAAATATTATCTCCGTTCTATCAAATCCATATGCATATGCTATCTATCTTATTTAAATTCAAATATCTACAACATCTCTCCTTTTCCTTAATGACTCATATTAAATTAAATGAGCGATCGCAAAAATTTTTTAGTTTAGATAAAAATTATAATGGCTTCCATCACATATCAATTAAATTGTGGAATAATTTAGATTATGAAACGCGAATAGAAAAAAACTATAAAAAGTTTAGAAAAAAATTGAAACAATTTCTTCTAATAAAACAGTATACATTAGGGGACGGTAACACACTTCATGCATTCGAAACATACATCCAACATTGAGCACCTACACAAACATCCATTCAGACATTGATTATATTATTATATATTGTACATATTAATTTGTAGTTATTTGTTCATGTTTATTTTTTGTCATGTGTTAGTTTGTAGATCTTGTATACATATATTGCGCAATAAATTTGCTCTGACTCTTATTATTATTTTATAAGAGCTGTGTGTTAACAGAAGTCTGCAATGTGCAACATTTTACTGCCTTGATGTTAAAGACATGTGCCTTGAATACAAGACAGCACAGAATCCTCTTTACAAAAGTTAAAGAAAATTTATTGCTAAAATGTATGTAAATTCTACAAACTAACACATGACAAAAATGCTTACAAAACTATTTACATATGAATTATACACTATAGAGCATTTTAAGAACAATTCGACCATTCATTTAGTTCCCAATAACTTTTGTTTATTCAATAAAATTAGTTTGATTTTTTCTTGAATTGTTTATAATTTTTCTCACATTTTATGTCGATACTTAATTCATTCCATAAGATTGAACATCTGAAAGAATTTTCATCTTAAATATTAGTGATACTAAAAATTTTTCTGTTCCTTTGTATTGATTTTTATGTAATTATTGAGAAAACTTAATGAACTTCATTCATGAATAAATTTATGAATCATACATAGAGATTGATACTAAATAAACTAAAGACATTATGTGTTGATCTTAATTGCTAAATAGACTAACGCTTTTCAATGTAATTCTGCGTTGCAAATGTCCAGTTAAAAATTTTTTATAGTAATGTTACATTTTGAAAAAGAAATGCACAGTAACTAATTTGATTCAGCACTAATTAATCAATTATTTACTACATGACGCAAATTTTACAAATATTTGATTCCAGATGGCATTTTTTCAATTTTTGGGAAAGAAGATTATTTAATTTTAAATCATTGTCACCAAGGTAATTTACACATGTGCTTTAAAAATTTCATTATCACATACGTAAATTTTAATATTTTCAGCAAGCTTCTTTGTTTTTTAGATAAAAAATGATAAATTGAGTTTTAGTATTGAAATATGTTACGAGATTTTTAATATCTTTGTCAGATATCTGGTTGCCTCAAGGTGATTTTTTGCTGTTCGTAATTTGCAAGTATCATCCTGCGTATTGATAAGCAGCTCTGTTTTCCATGATTTTGAAATATCATTTACGTATAGAGCAAATAGAATGGGGCCTTATACAGTTTTGGAGTTCACTTAAATTTGTAATTGTCGAATGCTTTCTACAAAAGACAGAATTATTGCAAAGTCTGTTCTTAGAAAATGTTTTGTACTTATTCAATCAGGAATTAGTAGAGATCGCAAAAAATACGCAATCTTATTTTATTTAAAGATGGCTTGCCTATTTCTTCCTCAAGTTGACTTAATATATCAATAATGTATATTAATTCCTAGAGTTTTATATAAATGGAAAGTCGATTAAAATATTCTTCATTTTTGCATATTTTTCAAAGTGACATTGTTTATTTTACAGAAGCATGGTTAAATAAAAGTATTAATGATCTCTCATACTTCTTTTCTAATTTTAATCAAATAGTCAAATTTACATCGCATACAAATGAAATATTTTGGATTTAATTTTTTGTAATGCATTTTTAACTTAAATTTCTCATGTTTTTCACCTCGTGACACGCCCTCTGATCATTCCATAATTATGCTGCGATCTACAATTGCATGTTGGGATTTCAATGAAACACTTGGTATAACTTATGTATCAAAAAGACCTCTAAATCATGATTATTCATTAAATCAAGCTAATTCACAAAATATTGAGCTATTTTTTCTTTGAACTATCAAGCATAAGCATTGAATGTTATGTCCAACATTGGTACTAGAGTTTATTTAAAATAATTGCTAAGCATACACCTCTCAAACAATCTGCAAAGAAAATATTTCTAAAATACTTTTCTTCACACACAGTACACCTATTTAATGTTTTATAGTCCTATATTAGAAAGAAGACTAATTTACTTATTTCTTCAACATATCAAATACAATACAATGAAAAATTTAGTGATTTATTAACTTTCATTGAATTAGATAGAACTACTTACATACAACAATTTGCTGATAAATCCAACATAAATTCTTGTTATAAACATATAAACTCCTTACAGCATTCAAAATTATCAAATCCAATGTTATGGCAAGATGATATGGCATATAATGATACTGATATAGCAAGCTTATTTAATAAATATTTTGTATCTGCTTACATGTTTACTACTAATTTTAAATGCGAATTTAAAAATAGTCAATTAGATTATATTGAATTTACAATAGAAGATGTTCTTAAAGTGCTTTCACTCTGTGGTCATATTGGCTGTGACAGTGATGGATTGTCCAGTAAATTTTTGAAAATGCATGGAAGTGCTCCTGCACCTCATGTTCTACAATAAATCCGATCTTGCATAAATACTGGATCATATCCTTCTATTTGAAAATTATCAAACCTAATTTCTATACACAAAAATGCATTAAAGAAATTGAAAATTATAGACCTATTAGCATTTTGCCCAAGCTGTCAATTTGGTTTGAACGCATACTTTTCAATTATATGTATGAATTTGTTTCTTCGAAATTTTCAATTTATCAACATGGTTTTCGAGAGAAACGGTCAACAGTTACTCAACTTTTATCTTTTTTTAAATCAATATACGAACAGGTTGACAATGGTGATGTTTCTTACGTTTTATACACAGATTTGTGTAAAGCATTTAATAGTATTCAACATGATCGTTTGCTTGAAAAATTGCATCATTTTTGTATTAGAGGTATTCTGTTGCAACCCTATTTAAGTGATAGGTGGCAAAGAGTTATAGTTAATGATTGCAGTTCGAAATACTTACCTATCACAAATGGAGTTCCTAAAGGGCCTGTTTTATGACCTCTTCTTATTACAATGTTTATTAATGATTTACCTGATATTTGTCGACAAGTAATGTCTTTTTTATTCGCAGATGATTTGAAGCTTCTGGCATTTTCTACTTATTCACTTTTAGATGCTTTTACCATTGTTCAAGACTGGTCTGTTGAAAACAAGCTTTCTTTTAAGACTGAAAAATTTCAACTAAGTGAATTTTTATATCTTAATAAAGATACAAGCTTATAGTTTTTAGATTACCAAATTTGTTTTTCACCGAAAGTAAAAGATCTTGGCCTTATCATTTCCAATTATTTATCTTGGAAAAATCACATCAATTTTAAGATAAAATTGTGTAAAAATACCTTGTTGAAGTCAAAACGATTGATTTCATTCAATACTCACTGGAAAACTAAATTGCGATTATATAGATCTATGATGTTGTCATCAATTATGTATGTTTCTTTAGTATGGTATTCAAACCTGTCTATGCTTGATGAGCCTATACTCAGAGCACAAATTATTGAAAGGCTGAAAATCCTACCTATTTCTTATAAATTACAATTTACAGATCTAATTTTCTTTAAATCAACATAGCGATTTCGATCTACTAAGCAACCTGTCCTTCTATATTCCTTCAAGATCTGGTTTAAAATCATCAAAGAATTTGCTATCTAGATATTCAAATTTTAGAAAACAAAAGATGTTAACTTTCCTCTTTCAACGCATTTCATGTATGGCCAATTTTATTCATCTGTATTCCGATATCAATGTATTTAATTCTCCCAAAAATTGAAGCATGAATTAACAGAATATTTTTGTATTATGTTACAACAACAACTCACCTTGTTCAAAATCATTAATTTGCTGATGTTTAAATTGTCGTAAGTGTATTTTTTATTAATTTGTACTTTTGTTGTATTTTGTTAGTATTTATGCTAATATTAAATCAAAAAATATCAATATTATTATTATTATACTATAATCTGAAAAAATGTTATCAATTTTTACGCGGTGTTTGCTATGATTCAATTTTGCACATGATTTAACCTCAAATTAAAGTTATATTCAAACATAATTTAAAAGGCTTTTTGCTGAATAAGATTAAAAGTCTTCTTTCATTTTTTACTACGGCCTTACACTATACATAGTGCTATATATGTATATATATATATATATATATATAACACTTTTTCCGTTTTCCCGTTCTATTGATATTCATGTAAAATGTTTTTCGCAAGCAATAAATACAATCAATTTTTTATATAGAATTTCTTAGATTTAGGTATGGTATTGAAGTTGGTTATGTAAATTGAAGGAGTCTGGCTACAAGGCACGCACAATATTTATTTAGTTTAAACAAAGAATGCATAAATATTTAATAAATATTTTCTAAGTGAATTTTGAACACCTGACAAAATTCTTCATTTTTGATTCCTGTTTTAAATAAAGTACCTTGATTTCTATCAGTGATAAGTCATTTGATAATTGAAAATTAACATAATATACACTCTAAAAATGCATATATATATATATAAGTATTTACAAAATAAGCATTCACGTGGATACATCATTATCCACAAATCTACAGTGGCATATACAATTGTCTAATTCAATTGTTGTTGACTTTTAATATTATTTATGTGCTTAATTGCGTCATTAAAGTTTATCTAATAAGTTTCAAATATGCTGTAAAGTCATAGAAACAGTTAGCTGATATTGAAATTCAGTCTTGAACAAAATCAATCAAAGATTTTCATAGAGACTACTCTGAATCTGAGCACCTGGTATTGGATTAACGGATTAACTGATTTCACAGTGAACAATACCACACTTCTTATAGCATTTACCAAACCGAACTGTCCATCCACAAATTGAGCAAAGAAATCATGATTGTATGGTTCCAACATGAGTGATTTGGAAAAATTTATTCCCTTTCCGATTTCGAAGAAGGATTAATGGATTTCTCTTTCTACTATATACATAGTAGTAATCCCTGAATTGACCAACGAGTTGCTTACGGAATTACATTGATTGCGAAGCTAGTGTGCAATAGAAGTATCAGAATACCATCATTAGCTGACACAATAAATGTTGCATTCGATTTGCACTTTTGCTGACCAAGTATTACTGGAAGATTGCAGTAAGCCTTAATAATAATTCTGTTACCACCATAAACTCAAAATCTGGTTCGTGCCTTCTTTATTATGCTTCTTGGTAATTTTAGTCTAAGAAAATTTGTAGAGAAGATGGTGTTAACAGTGACCAACAGAGTCAAACTTCATTATGATTCAATATTTATTGTTAATTTAGTTTGAATGTTTACACCTGGCTTTTCTCACTGTTATGCTCACAGTTGTAATATCTATGTGTCTTTTTAGTCATCATTAGTTGAATACAACGCTTCTTCTACGATGATCATTTGCTGGAGCTTTCTGAAGTGTGCTCTGCACATTAGGTTGTCAAAAAACCAAATGTTTTCAATTTCAGCTCTAACATTATATTTTTAGATAAAACTTACACTGACATTTTTTTTCGAGATATATTAAAGGGGGTGCCACATGATTAGTTATTCGACTGTACGGTTCTGCTCAAAAGTATTGAAATATCCTGATAAATTATAATTAGGTTGATAACTTGGACTTAATTTGACGTGCACTTTTCTTTACTCATTACAACCACACTTACCAACTTCATACAATTTTAAAACCAGCGTTTCAAGTCATTACTAATTGGCAATATATCATATTTACTACTTATTGAGAAAAATTTAGACTCATGTGGTGCGCAAAAGTATTGCAACACTTCAATTTAGGGTTATACAGCAACTAAAATATTATTTGGAAACAAAATCTTAAATTATTTAAAAATGTATACAAAAACAACTAAAATGAAATTAATTAGTTTATTGTGGAGAAAACTTTAGACCAGATGACGTTATCAATTTATTGTGAAAAAAAATTTACTGTATCAACAGTTCTTCAAAAAGAATGTCATAAAATGTTTCAATAGTAAAGGCTCTAAATTTTAGCAAGATTGGAAAGTTAGTAATCAGTGTCAACTTTCTTCACATGAAGCCAAACATAATCTATTATTTTTAAATCTTGTGATAGAGCAGGCTACTCTGGCAGCAATGCAACATTATATTTTCAAGAAATTTTTTACTTTGTCACGAAGTATGGTTGGGTGCACACTTGCAGTCCTGTATGAAAAATTGTTCACCTTTCAGGTTGCACAAAGGAATGTCTTGCAAGATGTTGCAGGAATCCCTAAATATAAAAGTTGAATCCACTTTAGAAAATCATTCTTTCTCAGATCACTTAATGAATGCACTAACCATAGTTGAGCTTTCTCCAAACCTAACAGTCCCAGTGGAATATCTTGGCTGTTTATTCCTTTGTGGACATCTTCCAAACTGATATTAGGGATATGTAATGCCAATTTAGTTTGTCACTAAGAAAAAATCGTCCACGTTTTAATGTTGTATTCTTCACTAATGGAATTTCATGTGTCCACACACTTAGATATCAATCAACTTCATATTTGATTTTGACATCACAGTAAGAATCAATTGGCACAAACTGCTGTTCATAACTACTACACAAACATTATTCATAAATTTGACATTTCATTAAGATTGTAAGCCTATAGTAATCCGTCTGACTGTTAATGCTGACCTTTCTACAAGAGCTGCTATGTTCCTGATGCACGTGATCTAGACGTGCCTAGAAATGATAATCTCATGATTAATATCAGTTGTGCATTAGATATTAAGGTGTTATGTAAAGTTGAAAATCAACTTACTTTAGATTTGAGACTAAATAGAATGAAAATTCATTTATTAATATAAAGATGAAAGAGTTTGATGTGACATTTTTGTGACATATAGGGTTGCAATACTTTTTATCACTGTCAAAGCCCCTAGTTTGACACTTTGAGCAACTGTAGCAGTATCAGTTTGAATGAAGTAAGTTTGTTTATGCATTATTAATTCTGTTTCAATTTTTCATGCTGCTTGCAAGATTATGTTCACTCTACGTGCTTGATTAATTGTCTTTGATCAGGTGGTGCAATACTTTTGAGCAGAACTGTAGTCAAAATTGCGGTTTTGCATTCTTTTGTATATTAGTCAAATAATTTGACTATTAGTCAAAAGGTTTCTGCGCAGTGTTGGTCGATTTAAATCATGATTTAAATCAAAGCACATTATTAGTTCAATTATTGATTTAAATCAAGTATACTAAAAGAGATACAAGTAGTGTATTCTAATTGTTTTGAAGTCATTGGCATAATATTTAAATGAATTGGCAAGTTCAGAAATGTTGTTTTGCATGTTTTTTATATTCAGTTTATTTAAAATTATTGTCTTTCAAAAACAGTACTATCAAAAGGATTTTTAATATTTACTACCTTGGAAGATTGAAATTTAAATAAAAAAATCCGATTTAAATCAAAAAATCCGATTTTTTTTATTTTTCAATTTAAATCAGATTTTTTTCCAACACTGTTTCTGCGAAAATTGCATTGCATATGCATGTACAAAAATTATTACGTGGAGTATCCCTAATTACGTTTCTAATGTAGGTGACGGGAAAACGTTTTGGATGATGTATTAAAACGAATGTGTGCTGATTAGTTAATTTAATTGATCAAACATGCGCATATGTACAGAATTATGTAAACATAAAACCCTATTTGCACGTGGCAATCTTTAAAGAAAATTTTAAATAATTATGTAAAGGACCGTTTGAAACAGCTTTCTCCCTCCAATGGAATTGCGTTTAAGAACAAGCTAAAGCAATTTTGACAAGTTTTTGTTTGTGCCCATTTGAATGATCTTAATTATATTGTGAATGTATTAATGATTATTAAGCTTGAAAGTTTTATTTATAATAAAAATTCTTATTTTCCTATAAAATTCCAAAAAGTTTACTATTGGGGGTGCCACACGGTTAGGCAAAAGACTAATTGTCATTTTCAAAAAGAACAATTTCTATTTCCTAATTTGTCTAGTCGTAAACCGCAAAATTCACTTTTGGAGGGTGCCACACAGATAGTCTTTTGATTATAGCAAAAAAATTTTTTGACTGTTGTCAAAAGACTAACCATGTGGCACCCCCTTAATAACTACCCCTCTAGAAGTGAGTTTATAAAATGGTAATAATTCATGCATGACCAAGGCTTTTAACAGCACTGCTGTAACAGCTGTAATCAGTGGCGTACCCAGGGGGGACATGGTGAAAGTCCCCCCCCCGTCAGGGTTCCAAATTTAATTTAGACTGGATAAATCAAAATATTTTTCGTAAAAATTGAAAAATTTAAAATCTAGGATCATGAAATGCATTTTTTAGGGTCTATTTTCTCAATATTTTCAAAAATTTTCACGGGGCTTTGCCCCGCATTAGGTAATGACGATGATGCCCCCCTTCAGAAAATCCTACGTACGCCCCTGATTCCTTTTAATAATAATAATAATAATAAAGATTTATTATCCATATATGGATACTAAACAGTAGTATATAAACAAAATTTACATTAATAATGAACATAAGGCACTCGGCAAAAACGACATAAACATATTGCATATTTCTTAGAGTTGTTTTTAACGGAATAGTTAGTTATTTGAAAACTGTTGTTGGAAGAAGTCTTTTTCAGTTTTCATTGTGTGCAAATGAAACAATATAATGAATATCTTAGACATGTTGGCTTAAGACTATATAAACGCCTATATTGACTTTTAATTTTAAAAAAGAGCTAGGCGATGTGTACCATTTCTGTGCTATCGCAAGTTGTTTTATTCTAAAGCCAACCACCGATAAAAATGATGTCCCCCCCGTCAGAAAATCCTAGGTACGCCCCTGGCTGCAATCTTATCCAGTGCGTACACAATGGGAATCATTGGGAATGTCCTCACGTCAGGCTTTCAAAACTGATTTTGACTAAATCAAAAATTTTCACCAAAAACGAAGTTGGGAAATGCATTTTTGGAGTCCATTTTTTAATGTTTTCGCATAATCAAAACTGTAAGGAAACCCAGCATACACCCCTGCTCCTACGAATTTTTTTATCTATTCTCTCTAAGAATTAAGTAAGAAAATATCGAAGCTGTTAACATCAAAATTAGACGCTCTGTGCATGACCTAAAATTCATATTCCATGATCCAGCTAGGTTACATGTTTAAGCAATGGTGCAAAAAATTAATAATAACTCATTTTTCATTACTTGCTTATAAATTATATCTCTACAATTATCATTTGACATTGTAGTTCTATAATATGCATCTCGTATCAAGGTATCAATAAAAAGACCTGTTTTTCTTATATATAATAATATAAAAAACTCCATGAAGCGACGCCATAATCGACCATCTAGTCACTGGCTTTTGGTATTGCTGAATGCCATTGAACAGCATTCATTGTATTCATCGACTACTATTATTGATTCATTGCAGCTCAATGGTTGACAAGCAGTAAGCAAATAGCACCATTGTTATTCCAAAATTATATTTTTCTGTATTATGTATACCATCTCAAATGTTTGCAGACAATAATCTTGTCTTATCGAGGAAAATTATTATAAGAAATACTTCCTTTCACAAACTGTATACGAAAATCGATTCTGAACGCCATCTTAATTTAATAAATGGCACAAAAAAATAATTTTAACGAGTGAACTAAATGGGCCTGCATTTTTATGTTGTTTCGAAATCTTCTTATGTAAAAGCAATCTGCATTGTAGAACTTCTTCAAAGAATATATTTAATAGATTTTGGTGCAATATGCCAAAAAAATATAATGATAAACACATTAACAATGATCAAAATATTATCGTTCAAATTAAAACAAGAAAAGCACTCGGAGAGCGCAGACCTCCGCCACGCAGCTTTTGTCCCTCGGATCAGCACCAAAATTTAATGAATTCCTCCTTGGGCGGAGACGCACTTCTGGTGCAAATTTGAGGTCAATCAATTTATTACTTTTTCCGTAAAGTTGCTAACTTTTTTTGAAATTCCCGATATTTTTTGTTGAGTTGCACAACAGCAATTAATTAAGGATCATTTGTATTAAGGCTAGAGCAATTATCAATTGACTTAGTGTTGTTGATACATATAATGTAAGTGATATAGATTTGGTAATAATAAAATTATTGTATTGTTTTTTTAATTTAAATTGAACTTGAAGTAATGAACAGCAATGCACAGAAGCATGAAGTAGATGTTTGCGAGAGCAGTTATATTTGGTCCCAGTCCCGTTCAGTCCTGGTCTCGAAAAGTACATTTAGGTCTCGGTCCCTGTTTTGTACCGATAGTCACTAGCATTGTTAATTTTGCTATTACGCATCGAGTTAGAAATGAACTAATTTACAATGAAAATATAATGTAATATTGCAAAATTAATATATTATTGAATACCAAATTCATGTATTTTACAAATTCTGTAGCCTAAGTTGAGCATTGCAAGTGCATCTGAAATGAACTATTTAGTCAGAATTATTTCTTCTCAATTATGTAGTCTACCTAAACAATCAAGAAAAATAATGTGCGTAATACACATTTATGTTATTAAAATTATATATACTTTAGCGGAGTGCAAAATTATAGATGTAGCGCCCAAGCAAAAATGACGAAATTTTAACCAAAAATAAACCATTATTTGATAACCAAAAATTTTTTAAAAAAACATTTTTTCCACAAATCGGAAAACCCATCTCTGTTGCGATGGTATATTTGTAATAGAATTTATATAGTAACTTTTGCCTTTCTATTCCGTTAAACAAAGTTTAGTAAATAATTGGTTAAACATATCAGTTGAATAAATTCTAATTTCTGTTAAACTTAATACGGTCAAAATTGATTGCATATATGTGAGATCATTCTTAACTGTATTACATGTAATTAATATAAAAGCATTACCACCAAAGCAAGCCTTTCACATCTGACATAAAATATAAATTTCGCAGTAATTAAACTACTATAAATGGTTGTATATTGTATTTCAATTTGTGCGGATCACATTGCGTAATTTTGATATATATATATATATATATATATATATATA
>CABFPE010000399.1:159173-172473 GCA_900660155.1 Hofstenia miamia | reverse complement strand
GCCAATAAAGTATATGGGATAGGGCAGTCCCATTACTATTTATTCAAACATTAAAAGAATCAATGAAAATTTTTAATATATTTTTAAACAAGCTATATAACAAGACGTCATTGATCGATTTCTTAACAATTAATGGTAGTAATAGGAACACTAGTTAATACTATTAAAGTTTCAACTGAAATATGATCGTATATCGAATGTGGAAATAAATTCAAACCCAATTGAGGTTAAATTCTTGTTAATTGCATATTAAATNAATGACAAGCGTAAATGCTAGAACAGGCAAAAATGATTCCATTCAAGTATTGAAATTTTTGTATACCTATATACTCTTTAATGTTTTCTAAAATTAATTACAAAAAATTCTTTAAAGGTTTGTTTTTGTAAGTACTTAATGTTTTAGTGGTGCACAGTAAGTACATATCAACCAGTTGCGAAAGGAACTGCTACTGCTGAAAAAAAAATAATGTATCAGTTTTTGCAAGCAAATAAAGCAATCTGAAATAAAAATACTCAATCACTTGCGGATTTAATGTGGGGACAATGGAACTGCGTCTCCACTATGAGGAAGCAATATGGAGTGCAGCTATAAAGGTAAATTTGCGCCATCTTAGAAAAAGTTGTAAATTGGTAATTGATGCCAAATTTTTGCATTTTATTCCCAAATCGATCAAAATATTTTCAGTTATTTGCCAAATATTTAGTAAATGTTTAAGTAAATTGCAAGTTTCTCTAAAATTTACCAAATCTTCCAAAGATTTGCAAATATTTCTCAAACTTTTCAATTTTGTTTTCAAATGGTCTTACACATTTTTAAGAATATATAAAACATATTAGCCAATCCAATTTTATGAATTTCATCTAACATCCACCAGGTGCGTAGCTAAGGGGGGATCAGGTGCCTTTCCTATTGGGTCACTTCTTCCCTTTCGTCGTGGTATTATGGATACAAAACTCCATAGTAGTAATTCTAATATTCTGTTACTAAGCTAGAGTGGATATATTTTAATTAAAATGTATCTATGCTATTGTCATTCTATTAAAAAATTCAAGAAAAAAGTGGGAAACTATTTTATATGAGTATAAAACTTTAATTAATTTTTTGAACTTTGCAGTTATCTTATACCGCTTGGAGATTTCTTAAAATCCCTAAGCTTGGACTATAAATTCTATGCTGACGATGGACAAATCTATTGTCAAATTCGACGAAACGTTTCTTACCTCTTCCACATATTATTGCAATATTTGAGGATATTAACACCTTTAGGAAAAAGCTTAGACTTTTTAATAATTTTAACCAAACAGAGTGTATGCATATTCACAGCAGGTTTGGGCGAAACACCAAAATGTTCCTTACAGCATTTGTTTGATAGAATCTGAAATTGCTGTTCGAAACAAGGTAAAAATCCTGGGTGTCCCATTGGACGAAAATCTTTCTCTTGTTGATCACATTAATGATGTTTCGCGTCACTGTTACTAAGTCCTTAATATATACGTAGAATCATTCACTTTATTAACCGCGGAACAATTAAAAATCTTTCTCTTGTTGATCACATTAATGATGTTTCGCGTCACTGTTACTAAGTCCTTAATCTATACGTAGAATCATTCACTTTATTAACCGCGGAACAATTATAGACCTGGTTAGAAGCTTAATATTATTTAAATTGGACTGTTGTAACTCGCTCTATGCTGCTTTATCTGATTACCATATTAAAAACCAGCAGCGCATTCAAAATAACACTGTTCGTCTTATTTTTGGCTGCAAGTGGTCCGATCACATAACTCCTTACCTTTATGATTTACACTGGCTCCAGGTAGTTGAACGCATTAAATTCAAGTTACTGTGTCCTACCTTTAAAATTGTCAATAGATTGAATTTACCTCTATCATTCTCTAATACGCTTAAGCCTCGAAGAAATTTAAGGAACATTCGACAGTATAAAAGATTTTGACATCCCTCTTGATCGTACCAACCTTGCGTTACGTAACTTCAGCATTGTGAGTCCAAAATTATGATATAGCATTCCTATTAATTTGCAACAGTTGACGTCATACAACGATTTCAAGATGCACTTAAAAATGTATTTGTTTCAAGGTTATTTCTACAAGTGACTATATCTTGTTTATATATTTCCATCTTAGAAGGGAACTTGTTCACATTAAGATGTGTATTGTTAACTGTGATAATAATAATAATAATAATAAAAATAATAACAATAATTTTGCGGGGTCATGGAGACAATATTTCAGGTTTTCTCTAAACACCATACATTTGCTAAATGTTCTGTAGGAACATCAATATTCAATTCTGCTCAACCTCAACAGCAATCGAAACAATTTGATTTAATATTTGCTATTTTAAATGCATGCTTGCTAAACTATGTTTTGCCTGAAATGCACCTATTCAATAATCTGTTTATTTAATGTTGGCCAATTTTAGCACATTTAATTTTAGTATGGCATGAGACATAAGTATAATTGTATATAAATATAAAATAGGCTACAATAGACAAATAATCATACTTCTGTTTTGATATTACTTTTCTAAAATTGATCTTACTTTTTCTGAATTTGATCTTTCTTTTGAGAAATAGATTTTGAAAAGGCGTAGATGCTATGTACTAATTTTATTTATGAATTTATATATAAATATATATATATATATGTATAGATAAATGTATATGCTCAGGGCGTTCATCATGACATATGAGAAAAAATTCATTGTAATTCTTTAGAAAAAATTACTGTATTACTAGGGATATGTGTGAGTTGCTATATTTAACAAAATTTAAAACATGTGTGTAAAATATACTCATAGATTACTGACTGAACGCAGAATTAAACGTTAAAATTTAAGTGAGTATATGGCTCTCCATAAGTTGCGATTTTCACTAAAATTACTATATTTTCTAACACATTGATTACAGTGGTGGATACAGAAGGGGGGAGGCGATAATGGTCGTTAAAGTGGAGAAATAAATTACAAACCAATTTCTTTTGTATCCAATATGGTGCATCATATTTTTGTATTCAAATTCAATAATATGAGGGAATTCACCAGTATGCACTTTCTCCAAAATTACAAAAATCACTTCTGTGACTTCTCAAAACCCAACAAAATTTTTCTTAATTTCAAAATTTCATAGATTTTAGAAAGAGTTTTGCATTTTGGGTCGTTTGACTTTCTTATTTTCTTGAATTTTATCAAAATATTCAAATTCATAATTTTATGTGATCAGGTTGTTCTTAACTTACTCCTATATCATTAAAAATGCACTAAAAATTTCCATTTTTAGTGCGCAATCCTATAAATTGAAATACATTATGTATTGAATTTAGTGCATATTTTCGTATAAAACATTATACAATAGTACTGTTTTTTCTAAAAATAATCCTATTTTGTTGAAAAAAGGTGATACAATTTCACACAATTGCCCACTATCAATATTACTACTTTGTCCTAAAAACAATGAAATAAATAAAAATTTTAAGCTTCTGTTCGGTTTTGAGAGTTGCACAAATGTTATATTTACATTTTGAGAGTAAGGAAATGATGGTGAAGTTCATGCACAGTTGTGAATATAAAAACTAAAAATTCAAAACATTTTAATTAGCCGTAGTACTGAGTTATGCACTTAGTATTTTTTTTTGTATTGGTCCCATTCTAAAAATTATGTGGAGAACGATTTGTCGAAATTTACACGTTGTCAACAGTTAGATCTACGCCAGAACGTATGATTTGGGGAGGTAACTCTGCAAAAGGTAGATGTGGATTACACATCTTTGGGAAAAATTTAACTAATAAATCATCCAATTCTCTGAATGTACTGAAAGAAAGNAATTGGTGACAAAAGTTGGCGACAAAAGTTGTTCGTTCGGACGACAAAAATCGGCGACAAAAGTTGTTCGTGTAGCATGGGCTTTAATCATGCATGTTGGTTCAAAGGTGTTATTAGATTAAAGAGTGCAGATTGTTTCCCAGATGTAAACATTGTTAATTGTCGTTATAGACATGAGCGCGCAATTCCAAAACCACAAGTCGCATCAAATCGTGTAGTTAATACATAGGAACAACATTTGTATTTGATATCAGGAACATCATTAAATATGACATATTTTGCATAACAAATGCTTTGTATTGTATCATGCAAACTATATATTCAATCTACCATACAAAAATTAAATAATTTAAATTCGTTTATTATAAGAATAATTTTAATGTTATGAATACTCAAAATCACATTGACAACATACATTGTTTAAATTATGATAGGTACTAATTTTTGTAGCATATTTGAAACAATGAAAATAATAAGATTTTTGACATTTTTAATGATAGGATTTATAAATATAAATCATGTAATTAAATTGCAGTTGACAAAATATGTATATAAAGGAAAGTCTACAAAATAAAAATTTGAAATCCAAACTATATATATATGTATATATGCACTGAGTTTTCAAAAAACTTGGAGTTTCCAGTCCATAAACAAAATCAATAGTGCTGCAATTAAATCAGGCATTTATAAATTTTAAATTAAATCCTATTATAGGAGCTTACTAGAACCTAGAATGTCATTCACTGGTTGAAACTATAATTCGTCATTTACATTGTAGCGAATAAACAATGTTGTAATTTTAGGTAAAAAACAACTAGTCTAATCAATAACTTTATAGAAAATATTTTTCTGACTAGAATAGCCTTCTACCCCCAGGCAGGGGATGATGAACTGTAAATACTGCGAGAAGTGAAAGGGCGGTGGGTAGAGGTGATTAGGATGATTCCTTGGAAAATTGATAACCTCTATTTACGTAGGAAGTTCTAACCAAACATGAAGCACAATCGGTGAAAAAGTAGTTATAGGCGTCGCGCGCACTAGTGATTTTTAATTTACGTAAATACGAAACTATTTAGTTTACAAAATAGAACACACTGCTTTCTTTACATCAACGCGCAATAGCCATTTAATGATCACAGAATTTAAAAAATTCCCGCTTGATCTATTTTCGCGTTGATTAAACTGTTTACACACAAAATAGAACATAGCGTTTTCAATAGACGTGCGCGCACTACAATTAATTAATTGAACAATTCGTAACGATGAAAGGCGTTCATTCATTCAGAAGCGGGCTTCGAATTATAATTTATAGTTAAAAAATAATTCTTACAAGCAGTTTAAAAAAAGTATTGCCATAGCTTTATAAAGAGGACGAGTTTTTTTAAAAATTGAACTGAATTAATTGACTTAGAAAGAAAAATCAAGCTATAATTTAGCTCTTCACCTGTATTAAATACCAGAGCTTTTATTTTATTTTAAGCAACTGTTTCTGTGAACATAATATATGTAAGTATACGCAACATTTGACATAATTTAGCCTAAATGTGCATGTATAATTTTAATTTTAAAGATGCAAAAACAAATATTTTTTCATGTTACTGTCATTGGCGTCACGGTAAATGTGGGGCCTGGTGCGGGATGTCAATTCGTTGCTACAGCTCAAAATCTCCCAAATTTATGTGTTAAATTTTCACTAACCGCTTTGGTGTATACTAGATATTTAATACTAAACATTTTGTACCTTTATAACTATTGGACCTCCAAAATAGTCTAAAATTGTTTATTAAAGATTTTATTATAATATTGGGGTTCAATTTTTGGCTATTTATATAATTATTTTGTTATTTTGATATGTTCCAAACTTGTGACCCCGAGATTGTTTAAAATTGCTTATAATAAGTTTTGTTTCTATCTTTGCATAATAAAAAAATGTATTTCCGGGTGTGGTCCACCCTCTCAGTGACGCCACTTGTAACTATGATACGGTTCCAAATAATGAGACAGAAAAATTTCTTTAAAAAATGTGTATTTGCATAATGTTATTCGAACTAATTACAGTAATTGATCAAAACACTACGCATTCCTTCGAAAGTAATTAAAGAACTTCATAGGGTCTTCATGTTCACTTTATCTAGAATAGTACCTTACGCCTTTCTGGTAATTGATTTATTATTGCCGCAAGACATGCTGTGTCGTAATGAAATCCATTTTAAAATGAACGATTGAGAAAATTAAAAATCACTAGTGCACGCTTGACAAAATTTTGATAAACTATTTAATTTGTAAATTATTTAGTTGTTAAATTAAATAATCAACAGTGCGCGCTTAGCCATAATTGAATAAATAAATTCATTTTCTTAATTAAGTTTGCATAAATTTGCATTCATGGAGATGGTTTTCGAGGTTCCCTTTCACAGCGAGATAGTTTGAAAGTTAAATTTCTGATAAAAATGTATGACAAATAATTACCATGGTGCTATAAATCAAATTTACAATTTGAATTTTGACAAAAATAATTTGTCAAGTAGTGCGTCTGAACATTTATGGCAAGCACTACATATGTACGCATGTATACATATTATATCATATTCTATATCTTACTCATGAAAGTACATGCGTGTAGAAGTGATATCGCATTTGACGACTTATCCAGGGATTAGATATGTTTTGTTTATTTTAATTGATTCAGATGGTCTTTGTCGGTGACATTATACAGAGATGTTTAACCTTTTTGTATTCCACACTCTTTGACGGCACATCGTCTTATAAAGTTAAAAATTTAACTTTGTTTTGTGTTGTCTATCCCTAATTCATGCGTAGAAAGATCTCTTCATGTTTTTCAATCAAATACTTTGTCATTCTAAAGAAAGGAGATGTTCAAAAGAGAGCGCTCAATGGTTATGGCATAAAGAGGCTTAGTATTTTATGGTAAACTGTAATTGCACTTAAAGTCGTAAAAGAAGCAAAAAGACACTTTCATTTTTATTAAACAATTAGAGTGAGGAAAATGAGTTGCGTCTGGCTTTGATGCTTCAAAGCGCCTTTGAATAAATTTTTATTAAATAAATATATATATTCCAGCTTGATTCTTTGTTGTGTAATTTCTGAATTATTCAAATTTAGGAAATTATCTGGGAAATATTAAATATTTCTTTCGATTTTTCATCACCGCTGTCATGTCAAGGATTCAGAGAGGGATCTTTAAATAGTTTCACTGCTATCACTGGAACCAAACCAAGCTATATTTTAGAGCTTTTGGAAAGAATTATGTAGAAGTAAGCCTATATTAAAGCATCGCAGCAACGACTAAATTAAGCTGGACATCAATAAACCATTCAAAGTGAACAGCGAATAAAATTGGTAGTTATATTCGATCTCGTTAATTACCTTAAATTGCCTAGTGTACACTTTTTCAAAGAATTTTTTCCAAACCTATTAGGAAATGTGAAAATTGTGAGCCATATACAAATCTATTGGTAAGTATTTGAAAGGTATAACTATTCTTTTCATTGAAAATTCTGATTTTTATAAAAGATTTAAATTCTCGTTAGAGCCTCAACTGTTGCATTATCTATGGATCAAAGCTGTAAAACGGGTCGTGCTGAAGTCGGATCGGCCTACATTCAAGTCCAAATTAGGTTATATTGGGTGGAAGATAGATATTTTTCTAAATATGTAACAGTCGTTAATATTTAAGTGAAATTAGTATACACTGTAAACGCAAATGATATTTCTTTAATTCAACCAAGCAAAATGTAACCCTTAATTTTTCAGCTGTTTTATGCATGAAACAATGTTTTTTTAGCTTTTAGAGTAATTTTCAAATGACCTAATTGAGATTATTTAACCTTACAGCCACACGTATTACTGTAAAGTAACAAATCGCAGACATGTAATAAGGGAAGCGATCCAAATTTAATAAGTTAACAAGTGAAAATGCAACCGTAAACAACAAGTCCAAATGTCTGCATATCCTTAATAAATATATTTGCATAAATATATTTGAAGAACCCAAATGTGTCAAAGCTATTAGCGAATTTTTTCCGAATGTAAATTAACGATTTGATTTACGGTTATGTAATGTAAAACGCCATTTGTTAACGGTATTGTTAACGTATTGAATATGAATCACTTCCCTAATGAAGTTTTGGGCTAAAAATTATTACTGTGTTTGAAATATAAAAAATAAGAATTTCTTTCATTGAGAAATCCAATTTTTAGAAAAACATTCAAATTCTTACCATACCTAGTGTTCATCATAACGAATCGGCCTAATGACCTTAGAAACACATATCCTCTAATATTTTGCTTTTTGAAGAAAAACAGTTTGATCTTGGAAAGTCAAAGAAAGGGGAGAATTTCTCTATCTTGTGGTGTTTTTAGATTTTAAATATCTTCCTTTGTTCGTGCGTCAATAAAAAAGTTCCTAGCGAATATAGGGCTAAACGTTATTTAGAATAAAATTATTACAAATCAAACTGTTTTTTATAAATTTGACTGTTTATAATTTGCAATTTCAATTAAGTGCTCTGATTATTATCAAACAGTTAAATTATTGAAAAAAATTCTATAAATCTATTATTGCGAGATAAGGGTGAGCGTGGGTTGGGTATACCTGGCGCGGGGTATGGGTGCGGTTTGGGTAGGTTTTTTGAAAATGTAAATAACTTAAAAATGCGGGTAAATTTCGGATATGATTTTACGTTTTATTCTTCATAGGCTATTACCTATCATCAATACAATAATATGGGATAGCGCTTCATAATTGGGATGCAAGTTTCATTCATTGAATAATATCCAAAATTATCTACGAGAAAAAGTTAATAGGAAACAGCACTGTTAGCAGTGGTTTGCTCAGTTACGTCGACTTCTGATGGGAAAACTTTAATGACCTAGGATCAGAGACACCGCTAGCAACTCAACACTGAGGGCGGGGGGCAAAACTTCTGATGCCTATATTTATTGTTAAATTATTTGAATTTTTAGGCAGCTTATCTATTTGATATTATTATCATTTTTGAAATTAAGGATATCACAACCTTTCAATTCTATACACCATTTACAAAATACATAATTACTGTTATCTTAATTACATGCATATATTAATACTTTAATAAACAAGAGGTCAATCCAACAATATTCTTAAGCTCAGAAATAAACATTGCTTTTCCACTATGTATAGCATGTCTCACAAACAAAACGCGTTATTTCTCTGTCAGTTATCTCAAAAATCGAGACTACCAGGAGAAATAATATTATTAGACACTGCTTCCGACTTTTTACTTGAAACCTTAAAATCATAGAAGAATTTTTAGTAATGAAGATGAGGAAGCTAATCATCTAGCAAGCATTGCTCAAATTGTATATGTTATCGCAGCATTCACAAGTTGGCAGAGCATTTAATGTGACACGCTATTTAAAAATGTAATTTCGTCACCATAACACAAAAAATTTGGATTCAATTTCATTGAAGTATGAGTAATAAATGTTTAGAGAAGCAAAGTCAGAGAAACATTTTACATTTTTCAAAATTTATTTGCCTTTTTTTTTACAAAAATTGTAATAATACAGATCTACTCAGTCCAATGAGAAATGTTTTTGATCTATTTACCACAATAATGTACAAATTTTAAGCCATGCCTAATTGTAGATAAAAAACTTCTTGGGTTTGTAATAGTAAGGAAAGGTTTATATTAGCAGTGTTGAAGCTGTTTGTAATAGGCATGCGGAAGCTGCAGCTATACAACTTTGAATGCCACACCTTGATATTTCCGAAACATTACTACAGGCAATTGGATTGCGTTAAAATCATTAGATGATCATATTCTTTGGAACGATATGGTCAAACAAATCTGCTATATCGAAGATTGCGCCAAAATATTTGTGGAAGAATTTGGTGTGATAGTTAAATATATTATTCTAAGAAAAAGAGTTTGGTATTATTTCAGAATAAAGGAAGACACCATTTTTGTTGATGGACTTCTTCAATCCATAGTAAGTGGTTTCAACTGAACTAAAACCCTCCTTTGTCCTTTTCTATAACTTGCAGTTACATTTGCAATGAATCTTTACTTTGAAAAGTGGCATGCAGTGGACAGGAATGATTATCCACCAGAAATGTTTGAAGTAGTATACATTTTTGTAACATTTTTTTTAAGCTTAAGTGATATTATATGTTGATGAATTGTGACGAGAGTTTCCAAAAACTGATTCACCAAATACTGATTATTGCAAAATATTATCGAAAATTTTAGCATTTTGTGCCCTTTACATTACTAATTCTGTCATTAATTTACTAATTCATATTCACTCAAATATTAATGCAGATGCTTTCAATCATGTTTATGTGCAAAACATATGTTTAATTGAATATTTTTTATTTTCATTTTTTATATTATTATTTTTTCAAGAAAATGAAAATATTTTAATTGAACATCTAAGATTAGCATTCGTTGCTAAAAACTCCAATATTGGGATGGCAACTGCCACCTTTGCAACTCTACTTCCGGTACCGCTGCTTCACTAACGCTCATTTCGAAAATTATAATGGCATGTCTCAATCAACAAATCCAGAAACAGCATTGTTGTTAATTGAATGATTCATTTGATCATAGAGAATGAAAAATTTTATGTATATCAAGTATTGTATTCTACTACATTTGGAACATGTCGTGTCAATAACTTATACAGAATATATGCTACCACACTAGCAGACATTAACTTAGCAACCACATTATAACAATCCATGATAGTGTGTATACTGCACCAGAGTTGCAAACGTTCGGTTTATAAACGGTACGATTCAGTTTGGTTTCGGCTTGTAATATCTGATTAGCAAACAGCTGAAAACGGTTCCAAATTGTTGAAATGACATAATTACTTCATTTTATTTAAATGCAAATTTGGCAATGCTAGTTCAACATTTACAAAATTCCCCTGTTTTCTGGTTTTATGGTCAAAGCGAGAGAAATGCCAGAAGGGCATCCTTAAAAGTTGTAGTTTTCACCGAATCCATAAATGCATATTAATTTTAACACAATTAGCCTTGTAAGTGAATATTAAAATACTCAGTTTTATTTTTTACTCATTTTTGGTGAAGTTATTTCGGTTTAAAATGGTTCAATTTCTTACCTTTCAACTGCTGTGACTCTTATTACTATCATCAACATCATCATCATCATCATCATCATCATTAAACCCTGGGTTCTTTCATGGAAGGGGAGCGTGCGTGATGAACATTATCAAAAGGCCATATTAGTTACTCGGAGCTTTAATACAAAGATAATTCTGAAGTTTGCAATCGCCAACATGTTCCAGGTTGTTGCTTCTTATCGTATTATCACTGGATGTTATTTTCAAACGAGATATCGAAAATGCTTTCTTGCAGGCTGATATCATTCAACGGTATACTCATGTGATTTCCCCCATCCCATTGAAGCTGCAGGGTCATCAGATTGATTGAAATTAAGCATTGGAGTGTATGAATTTACTGAAGCTTCAAAATTGTGGCATGAAAATATCTTTATGATGAAAGAAATTTAAAAGATACATTGGCGGATTGGGGGGGGGACTAAATATTTCACAATATTTGGGGTGAGTTTATAACGATAAAACTTCTATTTACTTTCATTTTGTCAAAATCAATAACAGATCTTCCTGATATGAGCCTAGGATATCCTATGTTTCAAATAATATTCTAAATAATTGTAACATTCTTCACGCAATTAGGTATGACAGCATTTCAGCATTCAGAGAATCTGAATTCGAAAATTTTCTGCAATTTGTACGGTATTATACAGTTCTTTAGTTTTTTACTCCAATGATTCATGCTGACAATTAACCCTATTTCCTTTTAGCGCCCATTGCTTTCGATTGCAAGCATACAAAAGCCCATTGCTTTCGATTGCAAGCATACAAAATCCTTTATTCTTATATAGAAAATTAATAATTCACTAAAATCGTATAAATGTCAAAATACTGATTTCTAAGAATCAAGGCTTTAAATTATGTATATGACTTCTATCTACTAATCCATTTTAAATGGCGTGCTTACATTTAAAGAAAATTTATTAATAAAGCCTCTCAAAAAGCAGCATATTTTGTATTGGAAGGAAAAATAACATGTTGTTATTCTTTAGTGAAATAATTTTGATCTGTGTTTAATGAAACTTTTTTTATCAGACATCTCATTGCCTAATTCTGCATTAACTAGAAAGAACACTGAATCAAAACAATTAGAAATGAAAAAATAAAGAAAAAGTTAGTTAACTACATATATACATAAATAATTATGAAGAAACTCTTATGAGAGAATACCTTTTTTTCTATAAACTAGCCGTTTGAATTATTCAAATATTGTTACGGAGAAAAGAAATTTCCAAATACTGAACAACTAAAACGCAGGAGGAGACTTCTATTTGAAATTAGTAAAAGAAACTGTAGTTAAAATTTTCCTCTGTCTGTGGCCTCTAGATAGGCCCAGGCCAGCATTTGCTGAGCCTTACCTATGAGGGAGCTTTGCTCTGTCATGGGTTTTAGTTATGATCCGACATTCTAAGTTACGGAGATTTTAGGACGTCACTTGGTGCTTTGCACTTCAAGTGTATAAATATCTCCTAAATAATCAGGATCTCCATAACAGGCAGACGCAGGTGCTCACGAGTTACCTCAGTTAGTAGCCTTGGTTGGCGAAAGCTGTAGAGAGGCGCAACCCTCTCATGAAGCTCGGCCTTCAGCTTCACTCTCTGCTGATCAGACTCAACACAGATCAGCACTCTGCGTGCCAGGGGTCGCCAGAGGGCAAGCATGATTAAGCCGGCCTGCACACTTCTAGGGGAAGTGCCAGAGCAGATCTGTTGCCACCCACTCTTCAGTCCGTTGACTGGTAGAGTAACCCCGACCACAGTTAAAATTTAGCATTGTGTTTGAATCCCACCTAACTCTTCAATAAATTCAAGCATTGCACTAGGCTTAGAACGCTAAAGAACATTTTGAGATTTATATAATTTTTAAAATTCATAAGTGCTTAGCAATGTATAGTTATTTTGTCATCTCTATTACATTTAGGGAAACCCCTATTATAAGTTTAATTGTAATAAAATTAACTACAAGTTACTGACTTCTTGTTTCTGAAAATATGAGTTTGGTTAAAGCAAAGTTTTTACATTACGTTCAGTCTTCCTCATATCAAATGAATCATTAGGGATGGTCATTAAATTTCGTCAGTTTAGAAGATAATCTTGAGGATTGCCTTTCAAAATATGGGAGTAAAATAATAATAATAATAATAATAATAATAATAATAATAATAATAATAATAATGTGGGCAGGTAGCCCAGTTGGTAGAGACGCAGGTTGGTAAGCTGAGGTTAAGCAACTGTGATCGTGGTTAGCAAACTGGATGACTTAGCTCACAGGGTAGGAAGCACTCTAAAGCCTTGGTTGGCAACTTCCTAGGA
>CABFPE010000399.1:114393-145310 GCA_900660155.1 Hofstenia miamia | reverse complement strand
ATGAGGAAATGAAAATGAGGCTAAGAAAAGAATACAAAAGGAGAGTAAGGAAAGTTCTTAGAAGTGAGACTTGAATGGGGAGAATAGTATAAAAGCAATTAATACATGGGCGATACCAGTGTTGAGATATTCGGCAGGAATAGTTAGGTGGAACATGAACTTAAGTATCTAGACAGGGAGACAATGAAGATACTAGCAGCAGAGAGAGCATTCAACTTAAATGGAGATGTTGATAGGTTGTACATGACAAGGCATAAAGGAGGGAAAGGACTGCTAAGTGTGGAGGAAACTGTAGAAGCAGAAGCACTAGGGCTAAAGGAATACGTAGAAGCACAACCTAGAGGGTCACTACTGGAGGTCACTAAGGAGTTAAGGAAGATAAGAACTGAGAGTGAAGGAAAGACAAAATACCAGAGTAGGATGGAATTAGAGAGACAAACAAGGTATAGTCAGAAGGCGATGCATGATGAATACTGGAAGAACACAGAAAAATGTGACAGAGAAGAAAGCAACAAGTGGCTAAAGAAGGCAGGACTAAAAAGAGAATCAGAAGCACTAATAATGGCAGCACAGGAGCAAGCAATAAAAACAAACTTGGTGAAGAAGAACATAGACAGAAGAGTAGAAGTAAATGATAAGTGTAGGCTATGTAAGAAAGAGGCAGAGACAGTAGATCATCTGATAGCAGGGTGAGAGAAGTTGGCGCAGAATGCGTATAAGATCAGGAATGACAAGGTGGGACCAATGGTACACAGGAGCTTGAGCAGGCAGCATGGGTTAGAAGCAGGAGACAAGTACTATGAGCACAAGCCACAGGGCATCATAGAAAATGAAAAGGTTAAGATAGTGTTGAACTTCAACATCCATACGAGCAAATTAATATAAGCACGGAGATCAGACATAGTAGTGGTAAACAAAGAGAAAAGATTAGGAACAGTGATAGACATAGCAATTTCATTTTCAGTTCGAAGTGAACGAATAAAGTGTTCCGCTAGGTATTCAGGACTCCTGCTATGTATAGCTTTCCATGCGAGCAAACAAATTTTGTATGATATTCTTTCCAAAACTGGGAGCAAATGTGAAGACATGAAATATGGAGTGCCGTGATCATCATGATTTTTGTAGATGCTAAATAACATACAGCATAACATTGTAATGGTCGAGCCTGCAAGTTACACGCGGGCGGATTAAGGTCCTATATGCCCAAAGGGGTGTACTTGTACCCCACAGTATATATTGTCGCAGAGAATTTTGATATGGAAATTTTATCAATTTTTATCTTTGATAAAAGCATTTGCAGCATCCAGGGACGTAGCACCAGCAAACACGTTCGAAAGCGAGACCCGACCGTCTTCGGTGAGATCTGACACATACTAATATAAAATTTTAATTTTCAACACTTTGTTCATAAATTATATTGCATTCACTGCATTTGGTTGATTTTTGTGCAACAGTACGTTATTTTTGTCATTTCTGTTAATTTTCCAATACTTCGGCCCTGCCCTCCCCGGTCCATATCTATCGCTGCCGTTAAACTCCACAAATGGACTATTCATGTCAAGTAGCGACTTCCAATTTCACTCATTCTTTTTAGGGTATATTGATTGTTATTATTATTCTATTGTTTACCTCCGATTAAACTGAGATAACACGTAATTTCAATTTAATACATCATAATATATTCTATAGCTTTTCATTTTCATGACTTTTCATTTTACATTCAATATTATCACTTGCACTTGTACAAATTCTGAAGTACACAGTATTTTAGGCATATACCGTATTTACCCGTGTATAAGCCGCACCCTTTTCCATGAAAAATTCCTCCCAAATCGAGGGTGCGGCTTATCTACGGAAACACTTGAAAAATATCTCGCGAAGATACCTAATTTGCACATATATTGTAAACTAAAGTACGGGATCTTGCTGTAATATAAATTGAAGTAAAGTAATATCCTTGTTTAAAAGACAAACAATTAATTTATTAAAAATATAACAATGTATTAGAATGTATTGTTAATTTAGAAATAATATGCAGGCAAATATCAAGAACAATTTAGATCAGAATACTTTTAAGTACAATTATATAAATTTACAAGATCTAGATAGGTTTATAGTTTTACTTAATGTATTGAGATAGGCTATAAAGATGAGTACGATAGACTATTTGGAGAGAGCGATAATGAAGAATTTGATGGATTTTAAAATGAACTCTTAGTAATTATTGAAGATACGCCAGAACTTTACTTGTTACAGTTATTAAGTTATTAAATACACGAATCGGACTTAAAATTTCACTTCAAAGTTGTAAGAAATATATGAATAATGTAAATAAATATGTTTCAGTGATTTAGTACTTNATTAAAAATATAACAATATTAGAATGTATTGATATTTTAGTACTAAAATGAACTCTTAGTAATTATTGAAGATACGTCAGTACTTTACTTGTTACAGTTATTAATTTATTAAATACACGAATAGGACTTAAAATTTTACTTCAAAGTTGTAAGAAATATCTGAATAATGTAAATAAATATGTTTCATTGATTTAGTACTTGTGGATTTCTATTTTTCTCAAAAAACTTTTTTCCTAGAAATCTCCTAAACTCGGGGTGCGGCTTATCTACGGATGCGGCTTATACACGGGTAAATACGGTAGTAATTTGTGTTTTTAGATCAAAAGTAAGTACAATCCCATGTAAAGGCTGGGAATGGAACCCTAAAATTAAAGGTGCAGTAATTCGTAAGGAAGCTTTTCTGAGAAATTAGTTATATAATTGTGTGATTAGCAATCTGCCGCCCAAAATGCTATCGTGGTAGATGTGTTTCTCCAAACCAATGCGAGTGTCCTCCCGGATGGCAAGGTTCTCGATGTGAACGAGGTCCCTATCCTACATATATCCCCATTGAAAACATATGGGATGGTAATTTTTTTAAATACATATATATTGTAATTATATTCTTTCATTTAGAGGTTTGCCCGCAGCATAAGTCAGGGAGATTTTGTGAAAGAAGATGTGATTGTCTCAATAATGCTTTATGCTTGTAAGTGCAGTTCTTCTTAAGTTTGAACCAAATGTTGGATGTCTAATAATATAGATAATTGCATATAATTCAATTTATTACAATTTTACTGAAATTTTATATACAGATGTATAGGTTGACCTTGTTTCGAAAACCATTCCGCTAAAAATTGTTTCTGTTGTTTTCAATTTGTAATCAGGATGTTTCATACCACGACTAATTGTCTAACTGTGAATACATATTTCATATTAATGCTGTTATTAGATCTAATAGTAGCCATTAAAACCGATCTTTACAGAACTTGAAAGTTGCAAAACAAAATATAAATTCTGCAAATTTTAGTATTTGCAGAGTTTTTTACAGAAAATTGGCAAATGAACTTTATCAAATAGACACTTGCGTACACAAGAGGGGTTAGGAGAATCGATGGAATGTCCCCCGTCAGGTTTTCAACATTGTTTTTGATTGATTAAATAAAAAAATTGAAAAAATAATAATACCAAAGGTATTGAGGTTCATTTTCAGTGTTAATTTTATTAAATATTTTGAAAATGTCATGAATCTTTTCACAGCTCTTGGAAACTCAAGTTAATCGCATAAAATAAGCTGAAATTTAAAGTGGCCTGAGATGATTTAAGAAGTCCTGTCCAAGCTAAATTGTTAAGTGTGCAAATATATAAGTGAACAAACATTGAAAAAAAATTGAAAAGTTTAAAACAAATTACCTGAACTGATCTGAACGCATTATTTCGTTGATCTGTGACCTGAGCTGATCCGAGCAAAATGTGTCCCGGGATCCGCGATTATTAATAATAACTGACATTGATGTATTAGACTCTAGTAATCATTTTTAGTACGCTATTAGAAAATTTAGTTTGCCACCTTCTTCAAATTCCAGTCTAGCTACGTGCATGCACTAATCTAATATTGGTATTTACTCGATACCTGATACACGTCAATATTCATTAAATTTAACCACAAATTAAATAATACACAAACTTTATTGGATGCACGATAAATTTAGGCAGTATCATAGTTTCAATGCACGAATCTTACAGGAAGCTGATATTGAAAAACAAAATTCCAATTCTGTTAATGAGCCCATAGAGCAGCTTTTGTTCTAACAATAGTAGATAAGTTAGGAGCGTGTTGTTTGAATGTCCACTAGCTATAATTGCAGTTGGTTATTGCTTCACTATTGGAACACTTCTTCAAAATCACATTGCATGTCAGGCAATTTATCACTTTCCATATAGGAAGAGTTAATTGACTTTGTTGCATTGGCCTACATAGAAAAATTATACCTAGAATCTCATTTTTTGATGTCAGGGACGTCATACTTAGTCAGATTTTATGTATTTTTCAAATTATTTATTTACACCTTTTCACTTTCAATTTCGAATAGGAGAGATTGAATTTCACACATGTGATATCCAAGGAAGTTCAATTTAAAAACTATGCTTCTTCTGACGTGTGTTAGTTGAAGTTTTGAAGCACAGGTACATGCCAATTTTTAAGGTAATGCAATCAAATTAAAATCCATTCCTTTCGCTTTCTTTGCTGCATTTCATTGTTCAATGCAATGAAAGTTGGTACACTGAGGCAAACATTCTCAAGTTGATCAATTCAACGGTGTTTGCCCAGAAAGCAAAAAATATATAATTTTTTAAATAAAATAATGTAAAATTCTGAGAAGATGTAATGAATGCTCATTCTCTTATGTCGATGATGATGAGCATTCTACTTTTCCAGATGCATTGAATCGTTGTGGTTTGCAGATACCATTCCAGGAATTTCTGGAAATTAGTACTTGGTGCTTTTCAGTGTTTAAAGAACTGGTTAATATAGACGCACTGACTTATGGGAATAACGGTCACAGCAATCTTTTATGTTGTCTGTTCAATAATTGTTATCCTTCCATTTTTAATGTTTGCAATAAGTGCCTACAAACTACAGTTGGGACTCTTGCTAACATATTTTTAAATAATTTTTCAAAGGTAATGAAAACCACTCTTGGAAGTAATAGACAAGCCAAGTTATCAAAATTTGCCTGATTATTCTTATTACTTTTTGTAATGTACAATATATGTTTTTTATTTCAAAGTCTTACTACAATTAATTAAATTTAAATTAAATTAAATTAAAGTAACCCTCACTTTGGCCAACTCAGAATTCCGTGTCATGGCCTGTTGTTTAAGACGGTCTTGATTGTATATTGTATATTGTATAATTTATTGGCTGCATAAAAAGCTCTTTATAGCTAAACTTAAAGGTTTATTTAGAGATTTTGCAGACTCCATAAAATTTCGAAAAGCTCTTCAATTTCACTTGTTAGTTATTTTTGGAAATTCCACAAATTTTTCAAGAAGAAATCAATTTTGTTGTTTCTACAAAAAAGCAAATTTAGGCAACGGGACTTCACTGTAGCACAGTACTACAACAAGTTTTTTTTACACACTTGAATCAGGCTTGCCCACGAAACAAAATACAAACTAAATGTGCAGTATTATAACATATATAAAACTATTTTTGCTTAGTTTTGTTTGCCAATTTGAAATAATTTCATATCTCTCAATCTATCTATATGCTTCAAGTGAAATTATATTAATAAGTAACAATACTATATGGTATGAGTGGGATAGTGCTCGAATCGTACCCAAGCTTGCAGGAATTAACAATATCTCATAGTTACTCTAAGAACATCCGCAATGTTAATTTTACTTGTATGCCGTAGATTTGACAGGGCTAACCGGGAATTCTGTACTGTGCTGTAATTGCACGATAACTTTCTAAAATTGTGTGCTCTTCATTCATTTTAATTTTGCAAATTTTTCTATTAACATAATTAAATGTTTATTGTCCATTTTCCCTGCTCAAGATTAAATTTATCACATTTTCACAAATTGAGGATTAGTGTTTGAAGTGTACACTACAACAACAGCTTGATGGGCTTCTCTTGACCAATGGGTGGATTCATGATGATCATCGAAACAAATTGGGAATAGTTGACAAACAACTATTCTGTTTCAAAGTTTTAAATGAATGTAATTCACTTTTTTAAATAAGTGTTTTTTAAAAATATTAAAATATCATGGTAATGTTCAAAAAATTGCTATTTTTAAATATTTTTAAAATATTAATCCATCCCTGTTTTTATTAATAAATCTCGTTTATAATAGCTATTTTTAGTAAAAATGATGAACACATCTGCAACTGTCCGCCAGGATATGTAGGCAAATTGTGTGAAACAAGGTGTGCCAACTCATTTTTTGGGAAGAACTGCAATTTTACTTGTCAATGTCAAAACAATGCTGTAAGTAGGCATTTCATCTAAACATAATTATTTATAATTACTCAATGTGAATTGAATGGCAAAATTATGAGTTCTTTGTTGAAACCTATTGATTTTTTGTGCTAGCATTAATAAAGTCTTTAATAAAAATTGTATTTACCAATGCAAATAATTAATAAATTGCTCAAAAGTAAAGTAAGCAATGCTTGAAGAATGTGCAGGAAATCTTGCCATTTTATTCGTAGATCCACATGACGTCATATGTTATTGAATACATTATAGTAATAACTCATGTGAAATGTTTTGGATAACATTAGATATTGATGTGTGCATTTCATCAAGCGTATGTGGATTCTTAGTTATTGATTAGAAGAGTCCACTAAATCAATAGAGAATGTAGTTCTTGCTCTTAATTGAAATATTAATATAATGTATATACGTATTTATATAACATTCAAGCAGCCTCAAATTCTTCAGTTGTTAAATATGTGTTATAAAAGCCTATTATTTCTTGGGCATATATTCTTTAATATTACTATTGAATTTTACATTTTGCAAACAATCATTGAAAAATTGAAAATATTATTTTTCATTAATGAAGTCACTCGCATTTGCACATGATAGGCAATTAACATTGTCTGGTGATTGTTGTGACCGAAGGTCCTTTCATTGTTCCTATATTCTGAAGAGCATTAAGCTCATGAAATCTTTTTAGTCAGTTTATCTCAGTTATATTAGGAAATAGAATGTTTTCAAGTATAACCTGTACGTGTAAGAAATTTGATAACTAATTTACAAAATAAACGTTGTACATCCTAAATATGTTTCATTAGGAATGCGACTTTAAACTTGGAAAATGCCATTGTCTGTCCGGATGGATGGGAGAATACTGTGAAAGTCCCTGTAAGCGTGGCTTCTGGGGAATAAATTGCCTAAAACAGTGCAAATGCAATAATGGTGGCTACTGTGATCCAGTAACCGGTAGTTGCTACTGTTTACCGGGACGTGGTGGACTTCATTGCGAAATGCAGTGTTCTCAAATTACATTAACAGGTACAAAAGTTAATGTTTCACTTGAAAGAATGCATTTTATATTTTTCAATTCTAGACATTTTTTAATTATATTTTATTTTGCAAACATCCAACTCTTAGGAAACATTTGTGAGGCTCATTGTCCAGTCTGCATGAATGGCGGAAAGTGTGACATCAACTCCAAACGTTGTGAATGTCCGTCTGGATTTTACGGCTCAATTTGTCACGCTCAATGTCCAAAAGGATACTGGGGGACAGACTGCTTAAATGCTTGTGAATGTGGTGCTAGTGCATGGTGTAATCCTGTTGATGGTCAATGTCTGTGCCCACCTGGAAGTCATGGACCACATTGTTATCCTTGTCCCATTGGAACATGGGGCCATCAATGCAAAGGTATCCTCAACACAATACGCATATGCAACTTTTTGATTGCACATCATGTTTTTGTTATGCATATTGACATGTTATCTGATTGCCAACATAATTTTTTATCAAATATGAAATAGTTTACATTATTATAGTTTATTATTATTATATAGGAAATTTTCTATCGGAAAATTTTGCTCGTTAACAGAGGCTGGGCAGTGGAATTTAACCAATTGTCTTTGGCGCATTACGTAGACGTAGATAGATTTCTACCTAAAAAAACCCATCGATACATTTAGAAATATATTTTCTATCATTGTTTTATTTCTCAAACATGTGATGCCGGGTAGTGTTTACGGTCTCGCGAATTCAAGAATCCTTAACGAACTGTGAAATATTGAGACATAAATTAAATCAGTTACACTGCTTAGAATTTCAAATGTGTCACACAACAAAGTGCATGCTGTTCACATATCTAGTGTAAATTTCTGAAAAAAACACTTAATCCGAGTCACCGGATGAGCAAAAACCTTTATTCAAATACAGGATTTTTTATTTAGATTCAAGATATTGAGAGAGTTTACGCATAAAGACAACGTCAGCGTTCATTAGGACTAGGTTTGTCCAACAAATGGGCTAATAATCCCTATCGGTTTGCATATCTGAATTGAAACGCTATCACTTTTTAATAAGAAGCTGTTTACTACCTTTATTTTTCTTCAAGAACATTCGCGTTTAAGTTGGATTTCAAGTGAAAAAAGAGCCCTGTCATTTTTAATGTACATGTATAGAGTAAACGAATCATTTTTATCATGAATAACATTTAGGTAAATGTAATTGTATGCAATCCAGCTCTTGCGACGCTGTCACTGGAAAATGTAAATGTCCACCCGGGTTTACGGGTTTGACTTGCAACACTAAATGCCGAAGTGGAGTGAATTTCGGAGTTGATTGTCTTCATAAATGTCAATGCGCAGAAAATTCAATCTGCTCTATTTATGATGGCTCATGTACATGCAAGGAAGGTAGGATTCTGTTTTAAATACCAATTTAGGAAACTTATTTTATGTACAAACAATAAAAGAAAAAATTGGAATCTAACGAAGTTTGAATTGATATTTGATTGAAATTTTATATAAATAACAATAGAATTTCTTTAAATTATCCCTATGGATATCTAGTGACTCAGTCTAACAATTTAGTTTTGATTTTGATTGGTTTTAACAATGTAAGGATGTGGAATTGTAAAGGCTATCCACTTATGAGAAAATATATCTGTTTCTTGAGATTTCCTAATTATCCTTACAGATTTATCAAATTTCCTTTTTGAATGAAGCCTGTCATTTAGAGATATTCATTTTTTTAAAGTTTTGGTTTGGGAAATATGGAATGGAGAATTAATGCAATTGTATATAAACATACTGTATATGCTAGGGCTTCATTGACATATAGATAAAATTGCATGTGCCCATATTTGAATTAATGTTGTTGATGCCAAAATTGCGTGCTCTTACGATTAGCCCGTTTTAATATTTGTAAATCGCTTTCATTTAAGCTCATCCTAAGCATAGCTGTACTGGGTTTGCTAATTTTTGAAATGGAGATGTAATTTTAAGGTTATGGGTAGCATGAAAAATGGTGTGTAATATGTAATCCTGGTACAAAAATTGTTAATGGATTCCAGTCCCGCCAATTAAAAAAGTTTGCGAGGCCAATAATAGGCTAATAGTATTGATTCTCAATATTTATTGAATCAGTTCATACACATGTGTATCTAGGCTACTATGGCGAACGATGTCAGATGAAGTGTCCACGTGGATTTTGGGGTTCAGATTGTTCTCAGATTTGTACATGCAAAAATGGGGGTAAATGCAATCTAAGGAATGGTGACTGCGACTGTCCAGCAGGTTACGTCGGAGAAGATTGCTCATTAAAGTGCAAAGATGGTTGGTACGGAAAAGATTGTGTCTTGGTTTGTACATTTGTCTGTTAATCTTGGGATCCTGACTGTATTTTAGGGGTTTTTGAGCATAGGATATTTAAAGCAGCGTCGTTTAGGAATGTGATTGTGGTAGGCATGTATGTGACTATCGAACGGGCGAATGCTTGTGCCCTCTTGGGTTTTCTCCGAGATCTCTTTGTACTGAAAGATGTGAAAAAGGCTTTTGTGGAGCTAACTGCAATCAACGATGTTCATGTGGCCTAAATCAGTGTGATCCTACAAATTGCCGTTGCATGGTATGAATTCAACAGTACAGGGTGTTCTAAAAGACCCAATCGGATGAAATTATTATCATTTTAAATCTTTTATTATGTCAACTTTTCCCCCAAAGTCCTTATGTATAGGTATAAATAATATTTTGTCAAATATATCCCAAAAATACATAATTACACACAAAATTATCATAGGTCTATCAAAGTAATACCATAAATCATATATAAATATTATATAAAAGTAACCCTATATCAAATAAGAGTATTGTGTTTAAGAGTGTTTATTCGAACAAATTAGACAACAAAAATGCGTTTGGCATTATTCAACAGACAATGATATCAGCTCATTGACAACACCAGGTTTAAATGATTTATAACTTTCCTTTTTCATCACTCTATGAAAAGAAGATCTTGGAATCTGAATTGGAGAGGATCACTTTCTGATCGATTTTTATGGCGAATGATCAGTTGACTCATCCAGTTGCTCAGTGAAACCATCACCATATTTTGTTGTTCTTCCGGATTTTGTAGCATCGTGAACAGAGCCTCTTCGGAACACTTTCTTCACCAATATTCTAATGCTCGTTTCCGTAGGCGCTTCCTTTCCAAATCGATCACGAAAGTCATTACGAATATCGGAGAAACTCTTTTGAGTGTATCCGTACACTGACGATTAAGCGTTGTTCAACAATAATCGGACTCGTATCTGAAGTTTCATGACACACAATAATGAAGAGACAAATTAACGTAAGCGTGAAACAAATTAAACACAAATTCAGCAGTGGCTGCAGATGAGAGAGTGAGTATTAATTATTTTTCCTTCCAGCACAGTGCGTGCAAGCGAATAGTCAGCGCATAATTATGTGTGATTCTATCAGCACATTGACTTTGATTGATCAAATAAATTTGGATTTTGTGGATAGAAAAAGTAAAAAAAGATTTGAAATTACTAGTAATTTCATCCGATTGGGACTTTCGGGATATCCTGAGTAAATATATATATCGTCGCATTAGAATGAAAACAGGTTATCTGGCTTACTGTATATTTGAGATGTAATATTTCTCTTGATATTTACACATTACTCAAGAGCAATGCACTTACTGGAAAAAAAATTTTCTGCTCTTATTGCCTTTCAATCATTAACAATAACAAATTTTTATTACATTCCATTTTGATCTACTCTAAGCTATTCAGTTTTCGTTTGACAATTATAAATGTTCATATAACCTATAACTTTAACTTTCGGGTTAACTACATTAATACTGAATGTGTATGGATTATGTGATATTTGTTGGAATAAGGGTGTAATATCGCAATGTTTTAGTGTCCAATAGGATTTATCGGTATTAATTGCAATGAGAAATGTCGCGGCTTCACATATGGCGAACGATGTGCAAAGAAGTGTGACTGCCAGAAAGCATATTCTACTGGTTGTGATCCTGTTACTGGAACCTGCCAGTGTAAACCAGGATGGCAAGGAGCAACATGTGATGCACTTTGCCCTAAATTTAGGTACATAATATCATATTTGTAAAATTGATTTTGATCGTATATTTAAGATATGGGAGTAATTGCATGCTCGAATGCAACTGCAATGGTTTTAATTGCAGTCCATTTAATGGCAAATGTATTTGTCCGGCCGGTTTGTATGGCGAGAGATGTGAAACGAGGTGCACTACTGAAAATTGCAATGCAGACAATTTACAGACCTGTCACTGTTACAATGGAGGAAGTTGTAGTGGTAACGGTTAATTGTTGTTTTTAAAAACTTTGAAGTTGGCAGCAAAAACCTTAACAATTTAAGCACACTATTTCAATAACTAAAGTGTAATGTGTACAATGAAATATCCCTACACAATGCTTAAACGTAAGGCAATCCTGTCCTCATAATTGAAATTATGGTGTTATACAACGCAGCAATGGTAGGGTTCTGCTGGAACATTCTGGTCAACATGAGGACTGGGGCCATAAATGAACCAATTGGTACCACGGATTTTAGAATAATACTCATAATTTTTGTAATTTCTCCCATAATTGAATTTATATTGTGATATCTCATTGATTAGGACTAAATGGGACTTGACCAATAATAGTCCTGTCCCGTGGAGCCCTAAGCAATATCGTATTCAATTTATATTCATATTTATAATTCTGATATACATTTGTTATGAAAATTTTAGTAGTTCCCATACATGTATATGATGAACATTACTAAATACGGAAGAAAATATGGAATTTATAATTTTTTTTAAATTGTGAACAAATGTATTAAGTAGGAAAACTTAAAAATGCCGTGAGATTGATATTCATGGTGGAAATAGTAGACTTGGGTTTGGAGTTATTGATCATTTGAATCACTTCCAATTTGACATTCATATTTGTAACATTGAATTTAAGGTAACATTCAGCGTTTTGATCTGCATCATTTACAATGCTTGAGGTCTTTTGCATTAGTGTCTATAGATTTCGGTTGCATATTAGTTGCAAATAAACATATATATGCGAGTAATGTCTATATATTACAGCAAATCCAAATATTCATAAATTATATCGCAAACTCTACCACCAAATAGATTTGAACATACGTTCAAAGAATTGATTTTCTAAAATTGGAATGGCTTAGCAATAAAAATTAATTAATTCTTTTAAACGAACGGAGATAATAACGCTTTGACCTTTCTAACATTTTAAAGAGCTCAGCTCTTTCGTTTTGAGCATTTCATTCTGCAATTTTATCGGCAATTTCTTTTAGAAATTTTTATTCATGGATTTCTGTTTCTATAACACTAATAAGATGGAAAATGTACTGAAGTAAACGATTTCTAAATAATACTCTTGCTATTCTTATTTTGCATAACTTTCAAAGTAAAATTTGCGTATTTTTTACTCCCAAATTTACTCGAACAATTAATGTTATAGAAATCGATGATTTGTCAGAATTTGGCGCAGAGATTTGTCTCAAATGAAATTATGTTATTTATGTTTGTGGTGTTGTTAAAATTACTAAGCTTTAAGAAATGTATTCATTATTTTTATATTATTAGGAGGTGCCTGCATTTGCTCGGCTGGGTGGGTTGGAAGTCATTGTGAAATACCTTGCAGCGAAAACTACTACGGTGTAGATTGCATAAATGTTTGTAATTGTGGACACAATTCAGATTGTGATGCGGTTGATGGAAGATGTCATTGTCACCCTGGATGGAAAGGTATCCCTATATCTCTTTGAAACCTAACAGAAAATTATTACAGGAATTACCATTTATAAAACTTTATTAACATTTGAATCTTGGACCATCTGCATTTTTTAACCATTTTGGTCTGTCAGAATTTTTTTCTTCGTTTTTTGTTCTTCTACATGAAAAATTGAAAATATGAAGACCTCAATTTATTGACCCCCACCACCACCATTTACTTTTAAAATTTTGGCACTGTAACTTTGAGAATGGTGCTCGTTTTCCTAATCTTATGAAGAATAATTATTATTGTGTTGTAAGGATATTAAATCTATGTGCCGTTCAATACATGTACATGTACATTAGAAACCATAATTCCATCCTATTTACATGCCATTGCCTGAGAGTTCTCCCCAATTTAGAAAAGCTACCGATAAAAACATTAATATTCCCGTACTTCTCTTGCTTATGATTAATGTTCTTTAAACACATTTTTGAACCCCTTTCATCGTTATTTAAGAAGTTTGAAAATTCAATCACAATTTTTTCAACATCTCTTCGATATTCAATTATTTTTCATTTGCCTGTAAATTTCAAAATTTTAAAAAAACGAATGGATCCCTCTTCCTAAACAAAGCAATGCTCCCTTGAATACCAAGTAGTTCATGTTTTCGTTGTATGAATTTAATAAGTTTAGGTGATCACTGCAACGAAGTTTGCGGACGATTGTACTTTGGAATTGGTTGCAAAGAATCCTGCAATTGTGAAAACGGCCAGGATTGTGATGGGTAATATTTTAATAAGAAGAATACTAAACTTTTAAACTATAATTACATTATAAATTTTGCAGTATTAATTCAATAACTTTATGCGATTTCGTTCCAATAAATCAAAAGTTATAAAGTTATAGCAAAGTTGTGCTTTGATATCAAATGTTCTCACTTTGTAATGAACTTTTAGTGCAAACGGACAGTGTGACTGCATTGGCTTCTATGGAAATATGTGTCAATATAAATGCCCTCCAGAATTCTACGGATCTAATTGCAAACACAAATGTGACTGTGTCAATGGCAAATGCATAGCCACCAATGGCTACTGTCTTTGCAACCCGGGTTATACTGGGCGTCGCTGTGATCAACTTTGTAATCGAGGTTATTACGGAAAAGGTACATTTCACCATTGTTTCTATGATCTCTAAGTAGAATTTCTAGTTTATTATTTCGAGAAAGCATTTGAGTATATTGTATCTAACTATAAGCTAAACATATTGGTGAAATATTACGCGGACATTTTTGCTTCCCCCTCCCGCACTAACATTATTTTCATAGAACATGGAATGTTTGCATTGGCAACAGCAAACAGGATTGGTGACTTTCGCGCAGGCTTTAGGTATATGAAATAATCAAAATTTAAGTTTTAGATTTAAGGAACATGGATTTTTTACTTTTTTTAGGTGCTTAGGTCTATAAAAATATTATTTTAGGTTTTTAGTTTTGGGAAACGTGGATATCTCACTTTGGTTTACGGTTTTGGGCTATAAAAAAGGTCTTGGATTAGAAATTTAGGTTTTAGTTTAGGAAACATGAATTTGTGACATTGGATTAGGGTTTAGGTCTATAAAAAATAGGAATTTAGGCTTTTCTGACTTTGGTTTAGGGGTTTGGCCTATATAAAATATAAGAATTTAGGTTAGAGTTATATTTAAAATTGGGGAAAGAATAGATCCTGAAAAGTGAAAAACAATCTGGTGGAATGAAGAACTATCCGGACAATTTGGAAAAATGAAGATTAGGGTTAGGGTTATGCCTAAATATATGTTTTCAATGCAAACATTCCATGTTCTATAAAAATAATGTTATTGCGAGGGGGGTCAAAAAGATCCCACTACGTTATTATAGATGTCAGATGTCCCAAATATATGCGCGCGTGTTTCAGTTTATCCTTTCTTTAAAAATAATGGGATTAAAATTTCTGAATTAACAAACATTTAAAAAATCAGTATCTGTCATACGTTTCTAAATTGTTTGCATACGAAATAATAGACCTACATTACGTTTAGAATCTTAATAGCCAATCACGCATAAGGCAACTTACGATTAGTTTTGCCAAATTTTAGATGCGAAATTTGATTTGGCAATATGACATTTAATATCCTAGTGAATCATGTTATTCTACCTTATGATTACATTCCCTGGTTTGCTCATTAATTCATACATAGAACATATTTACAAACATGTAGTTTAGATTGTCTCAAAGTTTGTGACTGCGCAAACTTTGCCGAATGTGATCCTGAAACTGGTCAATGTCAATGCTTGCCTGGATATTCAGGCATTCGTTGTGAGATAAAATGTTCCAACAATCGATATGGGCCTAAATGTTTGACTCAATGCAGTTGTATGAATGGTGCAACTTGTGATCCTATTACTGGATTTTGTTTGTGCAAGAGTGGATACACTGGAGTGCAATGTGAACTAAAATGTCCTGCTGGATTTTGGGGAGCAGGTTGCAGTCAGAAATGTGATTGTCGTACTGGAATACCATGTTCTCCTTTCACGGGTGAATGCCAATGCCCACCTGGATTCAAAGGTCAATGTTTCAAAATTTATATATTACACCAAAGATTTTTCAATAAAGTTTTACCTAATGATATTAATGCGAACAAGCATAACTTTGTTTATATTTCTAGGCTATTATTGGATGTAACAATGATTGTTCTCGATATTGTTATGAACAATTACCTCATTTGAATCAAGTTGTAGATAAAATATTTAAAACAAGCGTTGGATACGATCGAAGAGGGCAGGTAATATGGATCCTGCAAAGATTTGATACATCTACATAGTAAAATAAACCCTTTTTCGCCCAGCACAATATTAATTTGTTTGAAACAGCGAAATTATTGCTTTCTCGCGAAAGTCTAGAAATTTGCCAACTGCGCGTTAGATTCAAAATGCATTGTGTCTCGTATAAATAATGTCTAGTTTTATTAATAGTTAAACAGGACATTTACACGACGCGAATGATCTGGCAAAAAGGTAATAATGCGGGTTTAACCGCGTTGTAGCTGTATTTTTTCTCGATTTAATTGCTCCTTCAAGCTGTTCCGCATTTTGTCTAATCGTGGATAATAGTCTAGCTTTAATTTTTGTCAAAAACAGAAAATAGTTTTAATTAAACGATTCAATGGCAGTTATGCTGATATTTTGGGAAGGAGAAATTCTTGTATCTGTTGAACAGATATTCTGATATCATTCGATTTCAAGCCTGCTTTTCATTGGATATTTCCTTTCTCTGAATATTAGATTAGCTTGACTTGTTCCTTCAATGATATGGACTTTGCAGCCATGTACTTTTTCAACTCTTGCGCATCGCATGGTTCCTTTTTTCGATTTTTTAGATCGTCAAAGGAGAGAACCTACAATTTGATCTATCCGTTTATATATGAGGTGTTTGTCTTCTGCTATTGCCACCATAAACGTTTCAACATATATTTTGTTGTTGAATTGAGGGATCACTTTCGTGAGTGTATATTATTGACAGTGAAGATATTTACAGTATTGATATGCATAAATATTTGTTGGTCGCTTAGCTTTTCCTTCAGTTAGGTTGATATAAGAAGTTGCATTTTTCTAAGCCGACTGAATAATCGAAACTACATCTTCGTATTCAACCGCGCACTGCGTAATTTAAGAAATACTACTCTATCCTATGGTGCTTTCAGAGTTTGAAGAACTTTATTTGTCCCTGAATTAGAAGCATAAGTATTTAAATATTAAACAAACTAAAATTTAAAAAAATTCTAGCCAGTTTAAATTTATATCGAAATTGCTTTTGATTTAGGAAAACACTGCCAGCGTGTATGTCAAGACGGAGCGTATGGGCCTGCATGTCTAAAATCTTGTTTTTGCGAAAATGATGCGCGATGTAACTTTGAAACTGGAGAGTGTGATTGCACATCGATTACGGGATACATGGGGACTCATTGTGAACTACCATGCCCAAAGAATTTAAAATATGGCCGAGGTTGTCAAGAAATGTAAGTAGCTATATTGCAAAAATTCTTCCTAATTATGTGTCAGATGTTTATGTGTGCGTGGAGAGTGTGATCGAAACGATGGATATTGTCATTGTCCGCCCGGATGGATGGGAATTTACTGCTCTGAAATGTGCTCAAAGGGAACTTTTGGAAAGAATTGCGAAAGTATTTGCACATGTGCTACTGGGGCTGAATGTCATCATGTTACAGGCCAATGCAAGTGTCCACCTGGTTATACTGGGCGACTCTGTAATGATGTTTGTCCTCCCGGTATGTTAAGTTTGCTTCACTATTTTTGTACATTTTACTTTATTATTTATACACCTTGATACATTTCAAATTTACAGTTAAATTATAATCTTATTAACAGAAATTTTATTAAAGATCTGTTGAATGTCAAAGCAAGTTTAACAGTTTTTTAACTACTGCAAGATTTAACCGATTTCCGAAATTAACGTTTTATGGTAGAAGTCTTCTGCCCTGTTCAAAACATGGACTCCTAAATGCATTTAGGAGTCCATGTGTTCAAAAGAAGCTTCTTATTAACGCATTTTTCATGTTTTCCGCAATCAGACATCAGCAATGCTTTTGCAAGCATTCAATAGCAATGTTATCAGATACACATTGTACATATTCTTGTCACTAGACACCTATTGTTAATCGCTTCATTAATCCCCATGAATACAATATGCTTGTTTGTAAGAAAGTTCAACCAAAATGCTCAATGTTAAACTTAAGTAGGTCATGTTAATAAGACATTAGATTTGATATACGGAGGATTTTTATCTTTATTTTTCCAGCAATGTTCTGCGATAGAAGTACAATAGAAAGGGGGATTTAGTTAGACGCGAATATGTTCAGGTGATAATATGTTAATGTGTTCTCACTGTCAGCATTTCATATTGAACTTTGGCGGCTATTGAGTTCTTTGCACACCAAGCGCTAGTTACATAATAATACACATTTTATCCACATTTTGACAAGAAGACAACGATGCTCTGTAAATGTCACAGCACTCCTTTAATAACCAAGCATTCAGCCAAATATCAACCTACATATGACCACGAGTATAAAAAGTGCAAATCAACTCATATTTCCTATAATTTTATTTAGAAAATTAACACCTCCATACGGAAAATATTTAGAAGTTGCTTCCATTGATAGTAATTAGTAAACATGTTATTTTCAACAATTTCATTATCTAAAAATACAGTGTTTTTAAGTCTAAACTGCATAAACGTTATAGAGTAGAAAATGAGATGAGAATTCGGGCTCAAATTGTTTTAGAGTGGAAATTCAACTTCTTTCACGCAGTGCCGTTAGATTTTTAATTAAGGTACCTTAAACTCAGCGCAATGATAGATATGCGGTCACAAACTGACTTGAACGTTAGCTCAATAATTACGAAATCAATAATTTTGTTTGTTGCTGACCAACAGATATGTGAATTTCGAATGCCTGTATCCAAATATGTTTATTATATTATTTATTGCACATGTAGAAAAGGCATGTCGCGTTCCCAATATAGGTTTATTTAACATCTCCATCATCATATTGGAGAACCATATGTCCATGTAATATATTATTCTTTCTTGATTCATTGGAAACTTAGTCACGATCTTCAAGTTATGTTTGCTGTACAAGTTATGGATGCGTAGTTTTTGGAAATGGCTTTATCTTGAAAACTCCATTGGAGCAATTACAAAAAACCCTTTGGGCTGTTATAAAATAATACAACTTGCTATAGCCTGCTATTTACAGGTTATACGGTATTGTGAATTGGTTTTTTTAGCTAAGAAGTGGAAATAAATTTTCAAATGCTGAAGTTTTAAAGTCCTGTGTAAATTGATTTTATATTTTGTTTTTGAAATAGCTTTATTTTATTGTTAGAACTACTAGAATATCTTACATACACAAATTTTTAAATTTATCATTTTATATTTCAGTGAAGCCATTTCTAAAAAACGGAATAGTACATTGCCATACGTTCAACAGATGTTCAAAATTTGTGCTTGATGCTACGTTATCGAGGACTTAGCATGGAAAAATGTGTATAGAAGCCTGTGTTTGTATAGAAGCAGCTTCAAAATTTTCTTATTATCAATAACATAATGAAGCCATCTCAAAATTCTTAAAATTTACTTTAGGATATTATGGAGATCAGTGCTTGTTGAAATCATGTTGTGTCAAAGGCTACACAGATCCAATCACCGGGAAATGCAGTTGTAATATAGGATACAGTGGACCATGCTGCTCGTCGCCTTGTGATGAATCAAGTTATGGTGTAGCCTGCTTGCAGAAATGCTGTTGTGTAAACGGAAAGTGTAACTCAATCAATGGCGATTGTGAGTGTTTTCAAGGATATCAAGGAACTTGTTGCAAGGACAAATGTCCTCATGGCAAATTTGGGCATAATTGCATGCACACCTGTAAATGTGGAAGTAACGCAATTTGTAATCATGTAACCGGTCATTGTCACTGCAATGTAGGCTTTCATGGTACATTTTGCAACGAGAAATGTGCAAATTGGCGATTTGGAAGAGATTGTGCTTTTACTGCCGCATGCAATCGCAAAAATTCCCTTAGTTGCAATCATGCTAATGGAATATGTCAGTGCAAACCTGGTTTTGAAGGTCCAAATTGTGAAAAGTCTTGCAAAAGAGGTTTTTACGGACTTCATTGCTCAAACATATGTGGTTGCCAAAATTCAGCAGATTGCGATCATATTAGTGGCGCCTGTATATGTTCTACAGGGTGGATGGGAGCACTGTGCAATGAAAAATGTTCAGGAAATCGATGGGGAATTAACTGCCTACAAACTAGCTGTTGTGTGAATGCCTTGACCAATAGATTCGATGGATCGTGTAGATGCCCTGCAGGAAAGTGGGGTTCCTGCTGTGAAAAAGATTGCGAGGCAGGATTTTGGGGTGAAAATTGTGCTTTGCCCTGTAAATGCAAAAATCGAGGAAAATGCAATCCATCAAGTGGAATGTGTAGTTGTATTCCCGGTTATAAAGGAAAATATTGTGAATCAAAATGTAAAGAAGGTTATTTTGGATTAGATTGCGCTTCCATTTGTTGTTGTAAAAATGGATTGTGCAATGCTGTCAATGGAATTTGTTATTGCGGAGTAGGCTACTATGGAGAATGTTGTGATAAAAAATGCCGCAATGGAACATATGGGGCTAATTGTATGCTTAAGTGTACATGTCAGAATGGTGATTGTAACCCTGTAAATGGTGTATGTGAATGCCATGCTGGTTGGCGAGGTAAAGATTGCAACATCAAGTGTGAGTATAATCAATATGGTGCACATTGCAGAGAAACTTGTTGTTGCAAGAATGGTATTTGCAATAACATCAATGGATTCTGTAGTTGTAATCCTGGTTATGAAGGCACTTGCTGTGACAAAAAATGCTCTGTGCCATTTTATGGGAAGAACTGTGCATCAAGATGTACTTGTCAAAATAATGGTAAGTGTGATACTATTTCGGGAAAATGTTATTGTACACATGGTTTCATGGGTATTAATTGTGAAATGAGGTGTCCTGTAGATAGATATGGTCCTAACTGTGCATACAAATGCACTTGCAGCAAGCACTCTAAATGCTCTTCATTAAATGGAATTTGTTTCTGCGATCCTGGCTACACAGGTGAAACATGTGATCAAAAATGTCCACGTGGTACATGGGGGGACAATTGCAAAATGCCATGCCCTTGCTTCCATAGTTCGAACTGTGATCCCGTCTCAGGTAAATGTATTTGTGGCGTGGGTTTGACTGGTGAAAAGTGCGAAAAAAAGTGTTCAAATGGTTACTACGGAGAAAACTGCATGGAAAAATGCAAGTGTGATTTAAGAAATGGATTGTGCAATCCTTATAATGGAGAATGTCTTTGTAATCCTGGCTTTAAAGGGACATACTGCAAAGAAAGATGTGCACCCTTTTATTTTGGTAAAATGTGTAGAACTCGTTGTACATGTTTTCTGGAGCATTCGAAGTCGTGTGATCCTGTTAATGGCGGCTGTGTATGTAAACCTGGATATCATGGAGAAAATTGTTTGAATAAATGTGAGAAAGGGTATTATGGGAATTGTCGCACACCATGCTGTTGCAGAAGTAATGGAAAATGTGATTTCAGAGATGGTTCTTGTGATTGCGACCCTGGCTGGCATGGAAATTGTTGCCATGCAATGTGTTCTTACGGGAGATATGGAAAGAATTGCAAAGAGAAATGCAAATGTCAAAATAATGCACATTGCAATCCAGTATATGGCACTTGCAGGTGCTTGCCTGGATTTGAAGGAAAATTTTGTGAAAATAAATGTTCACAAGGAATGTATGGCATACAGTGTTCTCAAAGGTGTTCTTGTGATACCAGTCCTTGCTCCCATATCGATGGAAAATGTTTCTGCATTGAAGGTCGTACTGGGTTAAACTGCACTGAAAAATGTTTGAAAGGATTTTATGGTCACAATTGTGCTAAGTCTTGCATTTGTTCTAACAGCTATGGATGTGATTCCATAGATGGCCGCTGTTTCTGTAACAATGGCTGGGAAGGCCCAAAATGCACCATTCCGTGTCCACCAGGAAAATATGGGAAAAATTGTAAGAACACATGCAACTGCTTAAGAAATTCTACATTAAGTTGCTCTGTAGATAGTGGTAAGTGTATCTGTAGTCCTGGTTATCATGGAGCAATGTGCGAAAATAAATGTTCAAAGGGTAGATACGGAATTAGTTGTGCTCAAATTTGTTCATGCCAAAATAATGCTTGGTGTGATTTCATAACAGGTGAATGTTTCTGCACAAAAGGATGGCACGGAAAGCTTTGTCATAGAAAGTGTTCTGCAGGATACTTTGGAAATAATTGTGCAAAGAAATGCTCTTGTATCATAAACCAAGGTATTTGTAATCGTTTCAATGGGTTTTGTGATTGTCACCCTGGTTTTAGGGGAAAAAATTGTGAGTTGCCCTGTCCGCCAAATTTATATGGGAAAAACTGCGCGCAGCCATGTTTTTGCCAAAATAATTTCACATGTGTTAATAACACAAATAATTGTAATTGCGTTGGATATAAAAAACCAATTTGTCATGAAAAATGTGATATTGGTACCTATGGAAGAGATTGTGAGAAAAAATGCTGTTGTGATGTTACTAAGCACACTTGTAATAACGTAAATGGATTTTGTTCATGCAGTGCTGGATATACAGGAACATGCTGTCAGCAGAAATGTTTACACAACACTTGGGGAAAATCTTGTGCTAATAAGTGTCAGTGTGAAAATGGAGACTGTGATACCATAACTGGTGAATGTGCTTGTAGAACAGGTTGGAGAGGAAGAAAATGCAATGAACCATGTCGACAAGGAACTTGGGGTGCATATTGCCGCAATTCCTGTCGTTGCCAAAATCGAGGATTATGCTCCCGTTTTAACGGCAAATGTGAATGTAAAGAAGGCTGGACAGGGGAAATTTGCAATCAACCCTGTAAATCAAATGTGAATTTTGGACACGATTGTAAATATGAGTGTTGTTGTAAAAATAAAGCCTCTTGTTGTCCAATAACTGGAAAATGTTCATGTCAATATGGATGGCAGGGTAAGTGCTGTGATAAGCCTTGCTCAAAATACAAATATGGTTTGAATTGCCAAAATGATTGTGAATGTCATCTTCAAAATACAATTTCGTGCAATAATGTTAATGGACATTGCGATTGCAAACCCGGATTCCAAGGCCATAAATGTGAACAGACTTGCAAAACGGGCTTTTTTGGAAAAAATTGCGATTATTTTAAACAATGCTCAAATGGTGAACCCAACCCAATTAATGGACAATGTATTTGCAAGGAGGGTTGGTTTGGGGATTCATGTGATAAAAAATGTGAGGCTGGTTACTATGGGTTGAATTGCTTAAAATACAAAATTTGTTTCAATAATGGCCGTGTCAATCGCTTTAGTGGACAATGCATTTGTGATAAAGGCTATAAAGGCCAAGAATGTCAAGAGATCTGTGAAAAAAATAAATATGGAGAGAATTGTGCCAACACTTGCTGTTGCAGGAACGGTGTTTGCAATCATGTGGATGGAACATGTTCGTGTGATCCTGGATTTCAAGGAGATTGTTGTGAGCAACAATGTAGTAGAGGAATGTATGGAAAAAACTGTATTGGTAGAATATCATGCGATTTAACTCATGTACATGACTACAGTTTAGAAACTGGGGTATGCTCATGTAGACCTGGATGGACTGGAATTAATTGTGATATGCCCTGTCCAATGCTTCGCTATGGTGAAAATTGCAAATTTATTTGTGTTTGCCAAAATAATTCAACCTGTGATTCCCAAACTGGCCATTGTAATTGTGGAGATGGATATACAGGTGATAGTTGTGATGAGCCATGCTCAAAAAATCGCTTTGGAAGAAATTGCGCAAGGATTTGTGACTGTGCTGAAAATGCACTTTGTAATAGGTTTAATGGAAAATGCATTTGTGGTAGTGGCTGGCATGGATTTAAGTGTTCTAAGGAATGCCCTGATGGTAAATGGGGTCGAAATTGTGAGAATACCTGCTGCTGCTCAGAAGGTTCAAAATGTAATCGATTTGATGGAACTTGTCAATGCAGACCAGGGTTTTCTGGACACTGCTGTGATCAAAATTGTCCGATTGGCAAATTTGGTCAAAACTGTGTCCATAAATGCCTGTGTAGAAATGATGCGGTTTGTAATCCGATTAATGGAATATGTGATTGCAAGGACGGATGGAAAGGAGACTACTGTGAAGAGCAGTGCCCAGCTGGTTCATACGGAAAATACTGTAAAATGCGATGTCAATGTTTGCATGCAGCTTCATGCAGTCCTTTTAATGGTATATGTGATTGTTTGGAAGGCTATAGTGGGAAGACATGTAATACTCGTTGTTCACGCAATAAATTTGGTAAAAATTGTGAGCAAACGTGTGAGTGCCAACATTCAGCTCTTTGTAACAGAGAAAATGGTGAATGTGAATGCAAAAGTGGTTATACTGGTAGGCGATGTGACATAGAATGCCAACATGGATCTTGGGGTGCTAACTGTAGTAACAAGTGCAATTGTAGAAATGGTGGCACTTGTGACAGATTTTCAGGAAATTGTGAATGCCCTCCAGGCTATGAGGGCTCCCAATGTGAATTAAAGTGCCAAATTGGATTTTATGGACATAGCTGCTTAAGTAAATGTTGTTGTAAGCATATTGACTATAACTCCTCATGTGATAATGTATTAGGAATATGTCCTTCTTGTTCAAGTGGATACACGGGTAGATGTTGTGATCAACCTTGTAAGAAAGGTCGATATGGTAGAAATTGCAAGAAAAGATGTCAGTGTGAAAGCGGCATCTGTGATTCTAAGACTGGAAAATGTCAATGCTTTTCAGGTTGGATGGGTGATTTTTGTAATAAAAGATGTCCACTTTACACATTTGGGATTAACTGTGCAAGAAAGTGCTGTTGTAATGAAATCAACACAGAAATGTGCTCATCTGAAACAGGTAAATGCATGTGCAAACCAGGATTTCAAGGCACGTGCTGTGATATCAAGTGCTCAAGAGAATATTTTGGAAAAAATTGTGAAAAAAAATGCTGCTGCAATTTGATAAATACATATATTGACGGAGGTAATATATGCCATCATGTATCAGGCAGATGTAAATGCAGAAGTGGTTTCAAAGGCAAGTGTTGCAATGAAAAATGTGAAGTTGGAACATATGGAATATCTTGTCTTTCAAGATGTAAATGTAATATTGCTAATACTGTTAGTCACTTAAATGAATGTGATCCATTGAGTGGTTATTGTAATTGCATTCCAGGCTGGCATGGCACTAAGTGTAATATGCCATGCCAACGTGGAACATATGGAAGTCAGTGTCGTTTTAAGTGTAATTGTCAAAACTATATTAGTTGTAATAGTGCTACTGGAACATGTATTTGTAGCCCAGGTTGGACTGGCATTGATTGCAGTCTGCAATGTGATAACTTCAAGTGGGGAATAAATTGTAATATGACTTGTGATTGCGGTAATAGTACTTGCAATAGAATTACTGGCGAATGCAAATGTGGATTAGGAAAATATGGTGCCCAGTGCTTATTGCAATGTCCAATTGGTAAATATGGCATTAATTGTGAAGGAACATGTTGCTGTCAACATGGAGCATGCAATGCTCTAACAGGAGCATGTACATGCAAGCCAGGATATGAAGGAGACTGTTGCAGTATTCAATGTAACCAGGGAAGATATGGTCCAAACTGTCTTCAAAAATGTTCTTGTGTGAATGGAATTTGCAATCCTAAAAATGGGTTTTGTAAATGTGCGCCAGGTTATAGATTTTCTGACTGTTCTGCAAAGTGCAAACTTGGAAGATGGGGTGAAAATTGCAAGGGCGTTTGTAATTGTAATTCCCGTGGAATATGTAATCATATTGATGGAATCTGTAATTGTAATGAAGGTTATTATGGCTCATCTTGTGAAAATAAATGTAACCAATTTTCTTATGGTAGAAATTGCATGCATACACGTTACTGTGGAGATCGCCAATTTCTTAACGCCACAACTGGTGAATGCCATTGTAAAGCTGGTTGGACAGGTCTGGATTGTATAAAGCCATGCCCATTTCATTACTATGGACGTCATTGTAGATATAAGTGCCACTGTCATAATGGAGCAGATTGCAACAAATTAACAGGTATTTGTGAATGCAAAGCAGGATATGTTGGAAAACTATGCAGTAATATCTGTAAAAAAGGTTTTTATGGAATTGATTGTGCAATGATGTGCTCATGTCAAAATTCAAAAGATCAGTATGATTGTGATCCAGTTACTGGACAATGTCGCTGTCTTAAAGGCTATATAGGAAAGCAATGTGAGTCTATTTGTCCACGTGGTTGGTATGGGACGCAATGTCAGCGTAAATGCAATTGTCAAAATGGTGATTGTAACTTCATTGATGGCACATGTAATTGTGACATTGGATGGATGGGAAGATTTTGTCATAAGCGATGTCCAATAAATAAATTTGGAGTCAACTGCAGCAATTTATGTGATTGTGGAACCAATGGTGATTGCGATTTTGTAACAGGTGTTTGCAGCTGCCAACCGGGGTATACTGGCAAAATGTGTGAAAAGAAATGCCAACCGAATTTCTTTGGTTTGCATTGCGCTCAGCAATGTGATTGTGGAGAGCACGGTTCATCATGCGATTATAGAACTGGGAAATGTTTTTGTAAATCTGGTTGGTATGGTGAAAAATGTAATGAAAAGTGTGAAAACGGATTCTATGGTAAGAATTGCGCTTTTAGCTGTAAATGCAAATACATTGACGGTTGCAACAGATTTAATGGCTTTTGTAATTGTCCCGCTGGCTTAACTGGAATGTATTGTGAAAAAGAATGCCCTCAGAACAAATGGGGAGTAAACTGCGCACAATCTTGCAGCAGATTTTGTCAAAGAGGCTGCAATCCATCTACAGGAAGATGCTTTTGTAACCCTGGATGGATAGGTGGGCGATGCCAAAGACCTTGTCAACAAGGAAGTTACGGTTTAAACTGTGCGGGAATATGTAAATGCTTTTTTGGACACGAATGTAACATAGTCAATGGTACATGTGATTGCAACAATGGCTGGTACGGCCAACTGTGTGATAAAAAATGCACGAGTAACGTTTATGGTTACTATTGTCAGCAAAAGTGTGATTGTTTACACGGCTCCTGTTTCCACATAGACGGTCATTGTGATTGTTTTCCTGGCTATTATGGTCGTCGTTGCGAAAAACAATGTGAACAAGGCTTCTTTGGTGCCTACTGTGAAAATCGTTGCACGTGTTCTAAAGATACAAAATGTGATCCAAAAACTGGACAGTGTCAGTGTGTTGGAAACTGGGGTGATCACTGTCAAAACGAATGCAAGCCTGGTAAATGGGGTATTCAATGCATGAGCGACTGTGAGTGTGCAAATTGTAATCCAGTAACAGGGGAATGCATTTGTCCACCTGGTTTTAAAGGTAGAATATGTACTGAAAAGTGTGATTCTCGCACATGCGGTCCTGGTTGTAAGCATTCATGCCTATGTTCTACTAATGCTGTTTGTTCACACACTGATTGTTCTTGTAAGTGTAAAGCAGGATTTACAGGAGTAAATTGCGAACGCATGTGTGAACCAGGATATTTCGGAATTGACTGTCTTGAAATTTGCTCCTGCTCTACCCACAGCTCTTGTAATCCAGTAACGGGTGAATGTGAGTGTTTGCCTGGCTATATGGGAGATTTTTGCACTAATCCATGCTCCGATGGACATTTTGGCGCAGCCTGCTTACAGCAATGCAGATGTGGCCAATTTGCCATAGGATGCAATCCGATTTCCGGAAAATGCAATTGCAAATTGGGATATCAAGGTACATACTGTGAGCAGCCTTGTCCACGAGGAAAGTATGGAAAAAACTGCTTAGAATCATGTGATTGCGAAAATGGCGCTGATTGTCGTTCAAGTAATGGTGAATGTATATGCAAACCTGGATTTCACGGCTATAGATGTGCTCAGCCATGTGCTTCAAATCGATTTGGACCATATTGTAAAGAACTATGTTGCTGTAGTAACGGAGCTCAATGTGACCCTATAAATGGAAAGTGTACATGTTTGCCTGGATATAAAGGACGTTGTTGCTTAGAAAAATGTGACTCTAACACATATGGTAGAGGTTGTAATAATATATGCAATTGTATTAAAGAGAACACTGAATCATGTGATCCAACAACTGGAGAATGTGTTTGTAAAATTGGATTCACAGGAGAAAACTGCGCAGAAATTTGTGATAAAATGTCCTATGGTTTGCGATGTCAATATAAATGCTACTGTTCAAATGGTGCCGTTGGCTGTGACAAATTCACTGGAGAATGCCATTGTGCAGATGGATACACAGGTAAATTTTTTATGTTTCAATTTTAGTTATTCAAAAAATATTGAAAGAAGTTTACAAAATTATCTTTAGGTTGAATATAAAATAAAGTTGTGTAGGCATAGGCAATCATATAGCGATTAAAGTTAGTTTATTAGAGCGTCATTATTTTATGACCTTCGTTGCCATTGTAATAAATAAAATCAAAACATCGAGTAATACATTTCAAAAATTATAATTATGGAATAATTTATACAGTTTTATAATTTACTGTAACTACAAAATATAGGATGGTAAGAAGTCTTCATAATGCTTATCTAAGTATTTGCAAAATATTGACTTGGCTTTGGTTCCATTGGAATTTTTTCACTGCAAGCAATCATCTAATCAAATGAAAACTTTGCATGAAATTTCAAACGCTAAATCTAAACTTTGAAGTAATTTAATGATCATATTTTAGACCAAACTTTGTTCTTAAAATTGTTTTTGTTGGAAGTACCGTTTTAGGGTTATTTAGTTTTTGCCCCATGTACTTATGAAATTGGTTAATGATGATATTTTCATTACTCTTAAATATACAGAGTTCTTAATATAGACATTTATCTAGAGCCTATATCCATCTTCACCATGTATACAATTATTCAATTTTTTCGTGCAACCAATGTATTTCATGTTTTTGTATCTAGGAAATCAGATTAAAATCGAGTTAATCATTTTATTCAAATATATAAAATTTCAAAATTTATGCTAAAATTAAATGACAAGCTGCCTCTATTAAAACAAAGCCATTACATCTGTGCGATAGCACAAACTAGATTTTTTTTCATACCAGATATCTGCATACTTCTTTGAATTCGAACACACTTACAACTGAGTCAAGTGTTTTGGTAGTCATGAAAAACCGTAATTAGGTCGCATCTTCTTTAATGTAGAATGACATGTATTGCATATTGTTTTTCAAACTGATGCTAAGGTTTGCTCAATCTTCCTATGTCTACCTAATTTCTGTACATCTTTACCTGTTTTGGCAAGTAAAACTAACCTTCAAATTATGACTAAATCGAAATGTCAAATTTTCAAACGTTCACAGGCAAACTATTGTTTTCATTAGAATAATTTAAAAGTTTGAGCTTCATTTTGAGAAAAAAAATTGTTTTTAAGTCATTTTGTTTTCAATAATGAAATATGGCTTTGCAACGTATGATATGCTGCAATGCCAATAGCAACATTCGCTGTTAAAAGAGAATTGTATTAGAGAATTGAATCATTTTAGTTTATTTTTGATATTATGCTATCGTATAGGAGAACATTGTGAAAAGTTTTGCCCAAAAGGCTTTTATGGAAAACAATGCAGCATGAAGTGTGACTCATGTGGTAGTGGACATTGTGATCCAGTTTCTGGCAAATGTCAATGCGACCGTAAGCTCCATTCTTCCTTTATATTTATATACCTTAAAAATATCACCTGTATGTGTATTGAATTAGAATAACAAATTTTTCCTGGAATTTTTTCCTAATCGATTCATGATATTGAATTATAGGAAAACAGTAAGTTTAACAGATAAAATTTATCTTTCATTAAATGCCAAAAACTTAGTTTGCACAAGTTTGTGAATGCATTCATTCATTAGTTTTTTTTTATTCTGGTTTTGACATTGAGGTAACTTAAACATAAATGAAGGCAATAAATAAAATTTTCTGAAATTTTGAATGTAGAAATGAAGTATTTGATCCAGGGATATTTCGAACATAGCTAATGCCTTATCGTTAACTAGATCTCATGTATCAATCAGGATAATGGCATGTTTCTTAATATCTTTTAATTCAAATAAGTGCAATTTTAAAGGCTTCTTCAAATTTCCAATTTTTTATAGATTATAGTATACAAAATAAATGATATTTGAAAATAATTGAATTATGAATATCTTTAAATATCAATAAAATTTAATAACTAAATAATGACGGATAAAACAATGATACTTTGAGTTTTAAGAAAATAAAATTTAAATTTTAAATTTTTAAGTTATTTTAGGTTTGACAAGTACATTATCAAATATAATTTGACATTTCTGTTGTATTCTAACTTAGTTCAAGACGTGATTTATAGCAGCTTGTTAAACGTGTTTGTTTTTATCACAAGCAGAGCATTAAAATGCTCTGTTATGATACCAGTGAACTATTAGCCTGGTTTTGAACCAGTGCTTAACTACGGGAACTATATCCCTTTTTAATTTTAGGCAATCAGTATTGTCCAGAAGATAAATGTCTGTTAGGACATTATGGCCCATTTTGCCATAGATTTTGTCAATGTGAAAGTTCGTACGGTTGCGATAAGAATTCAGGAGAATGCTTCTGCAATCCTGGTTTTTTTGGGAAGTATTGTGAAAGTCGTTGTCCTCCAAATAAGTATGGGCTTCAATGTGCACATACCTGTTCTTGTGGTTCAGCGCCATGTAATCACGTAACAGGTTCATTTCTCACTAATATTCATTTATTTATTTTACATTTTTATAATTATAGTTTAATAGTAGTGGCATTGATAAGAATTAATGTTAATAAAATTGTATTAACTATAGGCTAACTCTATGCTCTAGCCTTTTATTTAGTTTTAAACAGGTAAACTATTTTCCCTAATTTTCGGAGAATTTTTCTAAGTTTATTAAAGAAGTTTATCAATCGTTGGATGTATAAAAAATCTATCTGTGAATGTACTCCCATGTAATATTGAATATTTGTGCCAGAAAGTATTAGATATATTCAAAGAAAAATCAGATTTTTTAAATCAGAGGGGAGCAACAACTATATTCAGCCATTTTTCTGTAGGTAACACACCACTCCAATGACCCCCCCCCCT
>CABFPE010000399.1:103213-114238 GCA_900660155.1 Hofstenia miamia | reverse complement strand
TAACACACCACTCCAATGACCCCCCCCCCTTTACGTAAGCCGCACACAAAGCCATAAATCGTGGCTTTGGGATTTTCAATTGTAGTTGAACAAGGAGACATTCAAAATTTATTAAAAAATTATAAATATATTATTCTGTTTTCAGTACTGTGCATCAAAAATAATTATTTTCCAAATCAGTTGAAATGTTTTTAAGTTGTTTTGTAAAACAAATATCTGTTTCTGCTGCTTTAAGCTTTTCGAAGACGCCTTTCGTTGCAAATTGATTTTATTGCCAAATTTGTATGTGGGTTTTCAAGTGTTCTAAATATATTTTCCTTCAAATATTACATAGATTTTAGGTCAATGCATTTGTGATTCAGGATTCACAGGTTTTGAATGCAGTTTACCGTGTCCTGATGGTTTTTATGGTCCTTCCTGCAAACTTCGTTGCCAATGTAAGAAGTCAATGTCCTGTGATCCATCCAACGGTCTATGTCATTGTCTTCCTGGTTGGAAAGGCGAGTATTGTGAAGAGTCATGTCCTGAAGGGTTTTATGGTCCTGATTGTGAATATACGTAAGTTACTATTGTTTTAAGGCAGTGATTTTATAATAGGGTTGAATTATGAACTCTTTATATATGGTGTTTGTTTTTAAAAAAATAGTAGATCATGTTTGACAAAACATTATTCAAATTAACTCTGCCCTAATTTTTAATACCAAACCAAGAACGTCTGAATAAAATGTTGATATGCCATCCCCAGAGAATATTACAGAACAGAAAGAGGTAATCAGAAATGTAAACATATGTATTAAAATATATGTCCATAAAAATAGGTTTCTTATTTTGTAAACTCCAAGAGTAATTACTTATTTCCTGTACTTGGGACCCATGTGTATTCATTATTTTAAATGAATTTCAGTGTAAAGATGACAAGCCATTTTGGTCTGACTCAATTTTATTTTTCTGAAAATTAAGGCAAAAACGCATTAGGAAATTCCTAATAATTTTATGGAAGCTCTTGGTTATAATATTCAGAGGCGTCACCAGGTTTTCAAAGTTGGGGACTAAGATCATTTAGTGTAATAATGTTCATTATTTTCAAATATCATCCTTATTTATAATCTACATGTATTTCATAACACATTTTCTTAAATTAGCCATGAGCAAATGTTTACCCTATTCCTTTCCCATAGCCACCTTGAACATATTTATACTGCTTAAAATTGGGGATAGGGGGACGCGTCCTTTTCAACTCCTATTGGAGACGCCACTGCTGATATTCTATGCCATAAGTCATTACATTTTTGGTTAATTAATTGTTACTGCGAATGTGTTACTTTGTATCAAATATCATTAAGTGTTTGAACTACATTTACGAAATTCGCATTTCTCTTCAGGAAGACTATCTAAAAATATTTTCATGAACTACAAAACATATTTGAGACAAATTCTGACCTTACCCAGTCCCATTTTCGCATTTTCAGTTGTTTCCAGCCTTCTGAATGGGAGGCAAATTACAAGTTCAACCATTAGAATAGAAGAAACTTAGGTTTATTTTATTTGATGATATCCAAACCAATTTAATCGAAGTCTGCTTTGCCTTATTTGTTCCTGCGTCATCCTTATTTAATGATTTGTTAGATTTTGCGAATTGCTATTTGAAAACTGACTCGTGTTTCACTTCAATTTAATTCGGTCACTTTCCTCTATCACAATTACAAACACTATTGAGTTTCTAATGAAAAAATCTCTAAAATGTGTGGCCTAAAACTTTCCTTTTATTAGATCACATGTTTACATCCTCATTTGAATTTTTAGATGCTCATGTCCCCGTAACATTTTATGCAACCCTGAAAATGGCGAATGTAGCTGTCCTCCGGGTTTTGTTGGTAAACTTTGTGAAAAACGATGCAATGAAGGCTGGTATGGTAAGCTGTGTTTAGAACACTGTGAGTGTAAGAATGGGTACAACTGTGATCCTGTCGATGGAAGTTGCACCTGTGAACCAGGTAAGTAAACTTAAGCTTCTTTTAAATTCTTTATATGACGTTGAATCGATTTTAAAATGACTAGAAATTTTATTTAATTTTCAACAAGGAATGGATTTTTTACTAACTTGTTATTTTTAAAATCAAATTCAAAATTTAAATTTTATTTTATAAATTGACATTTGTGTTATGAATAAAAATGACTTCTTTATATTTAAATATCACTGGTATCAGCACAACTATATACAATACAATTTATTTCTAAGCATTCAATTGTCCTTCATCTGTATATCGAACAATGTTACCAATCGTTCCATTAGTGACTTAACAGTATTTGCCGCTGCCATGTTTTTATCGATGGCACATGATAGTCTAATCTTCAAAAATCTATTATAATTCTAGGTCTAACTAACTTACTCACCCTATATTCATACTGTCATGAAGCATAATTATGCTTCTCATTAAATAAACTTACATAATAGTCTGAACAGACATTATTTACCACCATTATGGCTCATAATACGTTCCTTTATATTGCAATAAACAATAATTATGGTTATTTATAAATAGATAAAGTCTTAGCCAAAATTTCATCACTTAAAATCGCTCAATAATATATTAATATAGAAGTTATTCCATATTTTCACAAAGTGATTGAAATGCTATACTATATAATTGACAATAGATGATGACATGATTGTGATATTAATGCTGATTAGCACCGCGTGGGTGCGGTGCAGTGCGGGTACTGAAATGTTTATTTTGTTCCATTGCAATACTAAACTAATGCAGTCTTACGAAATCTATATAATATATTATATTTGACATTATTCACTCAATTAAACAAGATTCATAGAAATGCAATTCGGTGATTGACATTTTTTGGCTTAATTACTTGAAATGACGCCACCTCGTTGGAAAATAGGGGGTCTGTTGCGGGTGCGGGCAAATTTTTCTAACAGATTTGCGGTGCGGTTGCGGGCCCATTGACTGCGGGTTGTAAGAAATTATCCATCTATGCTGATTAGGGTTGTACGGTTAAGTTATTTCTCATACCCATATCCACCCATAAGAAGTTTATGAGTACCCGCATCCGCCTTTAACTGTAACAGTTTCTATTTATAAAAACTAATGCATAAACTCTCTACGCTATAACACACTAAAAAAAACTATAAAAAATTAAAATTTTGTTCTACTTACCTAACAGCCAAATTTATTTGATTGTGATGGTGTTGGTAGCAATTAATCTAATAGAATAGAGATCGAGTCTCTTACAGTAGGGATCCAAGCGAAGAATTAAGTAATAAAATCGCCGCATCGCCAGCTAGTTTTTTTAAAATATATTATATTTGCAACCTCACTTATTGTAAATTGTTCAAGTTTAGTAGGAATATTCTTGATAAATTTACAAAATTGCAGCAATTTTGGTCCATTTTTTTAAGAATTGCTAAAAAAATTGTTGAAATTCATTTTTTGTCACCATCATTTGTTTTTAATTTGAATCATTAGATAAATGCAATAACTTCTTGTCTCCGTCTAATCATGGTGTGTTGATATCAGAAGTCCGCTCTTTGGGAAAAATGGTGTTAAAATCACTCAGCACATTTTTAACTTTACTAGTATATTCAAATTTAGGAATGTATTATAATAATTTTTGAAGCTATTATTATATAATCATGAAATTAGAATACCCTAATATCACACAAATAAACTGTTGAAATATAAATTTATAAAGCTTGTTTTAAATTTATACATATGAATTTTAAATAAACCAAAAAATTTACAAAATGAATATCAATGAACATTAATGTTATCACCCTCCTACACCTCTGCTACACGGCCTTGTTCCAAAGTACTACAAATACTTTAACACAATTATAAACACTGATTTGTGCCGAAATTACTAACCCCAAACGCACTGAAATATAAAATGTCAATAAAGCACTGAGGGGGGCGATTCAAAACTTTTAAAGATAAAAGAATGAGCTTTGGCCCATTGAACGATACACCTCTCAACTAGTTTGCTAATTTTCAAGATAATATATTCATTGGTTGTGATTTAATATGCAAATAAAGTTGAGATATCAGCAATTTTTGGAAAAATAAAGATGAAAAATAACCTAATTGAAATGAGTGTTAAATTTAAAAGGAAGCTGTTTACTTAGCTCATATTCCTTCTAGTTATTGCTAAAAACTTACTCTAACAGGGAAAGAAAAAAATACACTCCAGATCAACCAGTATTACGAAATCACGGAAGCCATTTTCATAATTTTGAATAAACTGACATTTCTAAAAATAAATCAATAAATTAGAAATAATATCAATGACATAATATTTATTTATGTTTCAAAAATAAAATACGTAACATAATAATATATATTAAGATCACTTTCAATGTCAAACATAAAAAAGCTAAAAAAATAATAAAATTTTTCACAGGCCACAACTCACCTTGCTCTATCCTAAAGGTTGCCATTTTTCAGCCTGGGTTCTGCATCAATGCCCCTAGTAATTTAGGCCACTTTCTATATTGTATGTAATCATATTCTGTTATTATTATCTTACTGCATTCAAAATATAGGACCAAATGAAAATTTTCGTATTTTACGTTTGACCTTTCCCTGATGAATGTATGACACTGATTTTCACCACAGAGCTTCTAAAACCCTTGTTTTATAAGATAAACTAATATTTGGGAAATATTTTATTGCTACGGTGGTTCCAGGGACGACAAATCAATAAAACCCAGCAATGTTCCTTACAAGCCTGACCCTTAACAATTATGACTCAAACAATTGAATTGTATAAATATATCGATATCTGTCAAAATGTTGACTGTTTCAAATTCATGTTGCACCAAAAAACTTTTGAATTTTTGCTAAAATCAATTTTTCAGACCCTCTTTGACACATGCCCTAATCAAAAAATTATTCCACTTTAACTTTACCTTGTTCCCAGATAGTTTTTGGGAAAAGTAAAAAAAATCAGTTGCAAAAAATTCATTTCAAGCAAAGTTATAGACAAAAAACAACATGGGAAGAATTGGCTACCCAGTGCGTTTAGGGCCAAGCTAAAATGCGAATTCTATAATGGCACAAATTAATGATCATATTAAGATTCTTGACTTGGGTTCGAATATCCGAATAGTGAACTTTATTGGACAAAGCTTTTGGCATTTCTTACGGTGACTTTTCCTGAACCTGAAACCATTTTGCTTGGTAGTAATAAGAAATCTATAATTAATCTTAAAACCGTAGAAAAATAAGTTCCAAATTCGAACAAATTCTGTTCATACTTAATTAAAAATATTGAAATGACACCTACATGTCATTAATTCCATCAAACATTCTGAAAAGACTAATTCCAGGATTACCAATAATCTTGTATTGTTGAGCTTAATTAAAAATGTCAAGTCACATGATATAATTAATTGTACGTTTATGTAAGCTTTGTAAGTATTTTACCACATGTGATGCTAAAATATTTAAATTGAATAAAGATCTATATTTTCCATTTGCGAAATTTAAATGCAAATATTCATAGTCCTATATCGTATAAATCTACTTAATTGCTAGAATAGTCCATGTATAATATTGATGTACAGCTTTGTATTTTGGTAGGTTATGATATCAAACTGTCCAATTTGCATTTATTTTAACTCGAATTAGGGTTTTATGGCAAGCTGTGTGACAAGCCTTGTCCACTGCATTCATTCGGGAGCAACTGCGAGCATCACTGTAATTGTAATTTAACAACCGCCGAGAGCTGTGATACAACCGATGGCAAATGCATATGCAAAAAAGGATTCACTGGTAAGAAATTCATATTTTTAGTATTGCTTATATTTGATTCATACATTTTTTATGAAATTATGAAGGAAAAGCGCTATCACTTGCAAGACTTTCATTCGTTAACAAATTAATGTCAGAATAGCAGATTTAGAGTTTGCCTAAAATAATCATGGTATCAAAAGTGGTTTTTGTACTTAGAGCTGTCGCATCTGTAATTATGTCATTCCTAATCTTTTATTATCTACTTTCAGGCCGTGAAACAGGTTTTCAAACGATATTGCATGAAAAACAATGTATTACAATTAATTCATTTGAAAATCTTAATTATAAAGAAATCAAACACATTTTAGCTTTCATATATAAATTTTCTTCAAATAATTAGAAATGTGATTAATATTTTCTCAACCAATAAGGTGTAAGTTGACATTTATGGGCGTGGCCCATTCCCACCCATCCTGCTCCCATGTCTGGTAAACCTCTTTCGCTGCAGACGCTAGCCATTAGATTCTTTAACATTAACTTTTGGTTACTAGCACAATGAAGAGGCTTGGATTTTATTCAAGATGTTGTAACAATCCAAAATTTCATTGAAATATCTTTTGCTGAAAATACCGAAAATCTTCTTAATTCGGATTCATACAAGTGAAGAATCAGAGGAACTGAATTCTGAGCCAAATACTGCCAATAAAGAGTTTCTCATGTACTAGTAGGAATAAGAAGTGTCAGCTGAATTTTAATACTATTGGTATAGAGGTAGACATTACTTGTACAGTTTGTGCTTTTGCATACATGATTGCTAACCGTATATACCTAATACACTTCATTGTTCTTGTACTTAGCTTAATTGCATATAAGTTTGAAAGACGCGAACATTGATATCATCGTCAAAAGATTTAGATTTGAGTTTCATTCCTTGCCATTAACAGGACAAATTTTGAAGTTCAGCATTTAAAGCTAAGAGAGTATGCACAAAAAGTAAACGATATAATCCAATTGATTATTTGTGTTATCAGAAATCGACAAATTGTGATTGGTAGCAAAAGTAATGTCATTGTCATTCTATTGTTATTTGCCAATACTTTCACATGACAATTCGCAACTACCCCTTTGCACATAAATCTACTTTTAACCATGACCTACTTTATACTAAGCCATGTCTTCATCCTAAACAATCCAAGTATATTTTACAAGTTGTGATACTTTCTATAAGAAAATTTGGAATATTTATAACTCACTAAATAATAAACATATCTCAAATCTGAAAGTACGTACCATTTAATAGAGAATAGTCTCCCTACAAAATAATTGGGGCGTGTTCTTGTTGCAATGGACATTGGACCGTTTTATTACCTGAACAATAGATATTTAAAGAATGTGAATTTTTTTGTCAAAATCGGATTTTCCACTGAAAAAATTCCATACTTTAATGACAAATCTTCACCATCACAGAGAAGCGCATTTATCTATAGATGTGCTCAAGCCTAGGATTCCAAAATTCCCTCATAGTCTTGGCGAAATTTTTTGGAGAATGTGAACAAATCGGTTTGTGACATTAAAGCAATATAGGTTGTTTGGGGTTAACAAAGCATACAGAATATATTATTCGTTAGTTATTTTCAACGTCTTGGAAGTCAATCCTTCGTTTTATAAGTGTTAAATAGAATTTTTCTAACACTATTTACCATATATTTTTCGTCGTTTAGAAGACCAACTAGGTAGTTCTGAAATATGTGGTAAATATTCTACATTTTAGTGTTAGTTGGTTAATTATAGATTTGGTGTTTTCCAACCACTTCTTTCTTGATCTCCACAAATATAAACTGTCTCAATATTTTTGTGTGCAATTAGCTCTCACAAGCTATTTGTAAGCAAATTCTACATATTTAAAAAAAGTCACTTTTTTATTGTATCGTTTAAATAATTTGCATGATAAAATTTCATCTTCAAAGGTTCACGATGTGATGATACGTGTCCGTTTGGCTTCTGGGGATGGAATTGTGCTCAGCTCTGTAACTGTGATATAAAAGGTAATCGTGGGTGCGATTCCGTGACAGGAGAATGCTTTTGTGATCTGGGATACGGAGGCCTCACTTGCAATAAAATCTGTGATGACATGAAATGGGGGAGAAATTGCAAGTAAGTTATTAGATTTCACTGTTATAATTGTTCTGCCTCATCATCAAATCAATTTGCTAGTACATGTAGTGCGCCCTCCTTTGCATTTTTTTAGAGTTCAAATCTGGAAATTTTATTAGAATTTTTCCAATGTTTCCATCATCTGAGATTTTTATTCCATCCTTGGGAAAAAACGGTTTATATATAGTCATATATACTGTATATATAAATTCTAAGCAATGCATCTAGCGGAAATTTAAGTAAATTTTATATATTTATTAATGAAAATCTCAAATAAAGCTAGGTACAAATATTTGGACGTGAACTCCAATTTTGTAAAAAACTATTTTTCCATTGCTAAAATCGTACAGAACGCGAGAAGCTTCAAATTGCATGAAACAGCAATTTTTTTCAAAAATCCCATTTTTACTTTTCCGTTGTATTCCATTAGTTTTAAGTTAGTTATTATACAATAATTGTGTTTTTAGAAAAGATTGTCCTCCCGAATGTAAAAAGCATTCGAAAGGATGTGATGCGGAAACAGGTGTTTGTGTTTGCGAGGAAGGCTATATCAATAGTGAAGAGGGCTGCACCCGTAGGTGTGCTTTACACTTGTATGGTGAAATGTGCGAAAAGAAGTGTTTCTGCATGAATCGGGGGATCTGTATGCCAGACGGTAGCTGCAAATGCGCTGAAAACTATCACACTGGTGAAAAATGCGAAATAATTTGCCCCAGTCCAACGTATGGTCCCAACTGTAAATTGAAGCATAACTGTAACCATGGTGATATCGAAGTAAACTGGAAATCGAAGAAACGAAGCTGTGTCTGTCACAAAGGTTGGACAGGCGAGAAGTGTGACATAATGTGTCCAGAAGGTTATTATGGACAGGGTTGTCTCCTTAAGTGCAAGGTATTTGTAATTATATTCTTTATATTGATAAGTAGACTGCACCAGTTGTAATTATTCCATGAGCAATGCTTTGTGGAAAGGCTTCTATACCAGAGTTGTAAATGGGTTTGGCTGAACCGGATATTTTGTGAGAATCGTGGGTTACAACTGAACGGACTTGAATTTTGCTTGTCCTAATTAGGACACACGTTATTAAAAATATTTTGCAATGTGCTTCTTCATTTATGGAGGAGGAAAAAACGTGGTGAATTTACCATTCTGTTTATGCTAGTATTGATTTAACTGTAATTTTAAAGATAATTTTGAAGTGAAATTTTATTTTTACCTACTTAGTGTCGAGCTACGAATATGTGCTACTTGGATACTGGCGTTTGCAAATGTCCTGAAATAGGCATGGTAGGAATGTACTGCAACGAAAAATGTCATGCAGGATTCTACGGAGAAGGTTGCTTAAAAAAATGTAATTGCAGTATTAAGAAAGGTTTTCACTATTCAACTACTTGGAAAAAGGTATGTTAAGTGCAAGTACATTTTATTATATAATTCAGGTCTCTAATTGAGTTGGGTCAGCATTCTTGCTAAGTTTTACGGTTGGGTTGTGTTAGATTGGGTTGGTTTTGGTTGAGTTGTTTGGGTCAAGCAATGCAAAGATATAAGAACATGCCTAAATTGGTTGAATTAATTTTTCAAAGTAATGTGGGCAGACACTGGAAATAAATAATTTTATTGAAATAATTTCAATAAATAATATTGAAATAATTTATTTTACCAACAGAAAATAAAAATAATTTATTTTTGGGAAAAAATAATTTCAAAATAATTGTGCTTTTCTGTCACTGAATATATGGTTCTTTTGCCTGCCTGGGAATTTGGCATTTTTATCGCTGAGGCACAATTTATTTGTTTACAGACAAGGCTCGTTGCTAGCTCTCACGTTATTCAGTGCATTAGCGGTCAACCTGCGGCGGCTGTGCAAACTGCATCATCAGCGTTGCAAACAACCAACCAATCAGGCGCAACTAGAAATATTCAATTCTGCATTGCGTATAGCATTGTGACTTACAATTTGAGTGCTAGCATATCAATATGCCTCCACGAATGAATAAGCAGATCATTGAGCATTATTTTACGGAAGTTGAAAAGGGGGAGTATGTTTGCAAGTGCGGCCGTAATTTTGAAAATAATTGCAAAAAAAATAATAATAATTGCAATTATTTATTTTTTGTTTTTAAAATAAAAATTTATTTTTGGTTCAAAATATATTTCAATAAATTATTTCCAGTGTCTGAATGTGGGTCATGAATTGATTATTCAAAAGCATTGTGTATATCCCCTTGGAGAATTGTTATGTATTGTTTAGATTTCAGTAATATTTATCTATTTTTACTTTTAATACATTTTATATAAGGGTGCATTTACACAGAAAGATTGTGCTTGCTAGAGCGAGCTTTTGGCGTTCACACAGCAAGTGAGCTTGCGCTAGCTTTAAATCTTGGGTATTCACACAGAGAGATTTATCGCAATCCCAATTAAAGCCTAGCGCGAGCGATATTTTCTAACACATGTTTAAAGATAGTTCTATTCACACAGAAAGCGCGCGAGTGCGCGATTGTAAAATATTGTAAATTTTTTGACGATGACATCTCGCCCAATAATTTAAATTCATGCCAAAAATTGTACGAAGTACGTATAATGTATTTAGTTTCAAATTATTATTTACTATTATCACAAAAATTGTATTATTGAACATATTTGTAAAATAGGTTTTGTCCACAACATTTTTTATTTATAGGAGTTACTAGTTGAACTATAGTAACTGCTATTAATAAAAAATGTTTTGATTTCTATATTCTTAAAAATCTGCCTAAATTAGAGAAAGTTTTTTAATTCACTCGTAATTTAGAATTTCAAAAAATATAAATTGCATTAAGGTTTATCAAATGATTTTCAGTTAGTTATTTACATAAAGATCAATTAAATTGTAATAATGTTTACATATTAAAAATTATCCACTTTGATTCGCTCAAATGCAATAAAATATAACAATGTGTAGAGAATATTATTGAATATTTTCCTAATAGCAATTAAAAGCACGCGTTCTGTGTGAACACTCTCGTATTAATACATTGCTAGAAATCTATCGCAAGCTCAAGCTCGCTTTCTGTGTGAATTCAACTATCTTAAAACATGTGTTAAAAATACAAGCGCTATATCGCAAGCTTTCTGTGTGAAT
>CABFPE010000399.1:91544-103070 GCA_900660155.1 Hofstenia miamia | reverse complement strand
ATATATATACTGGCCTGGAAACTAAAACCTGCAGAAGATTGCAATTTTGGTTGGGTCATATCTGGTCAAATTTTGAAACAACTTTGGGTTGAGTCAAAATTTATAATTTGAGTTTTGAGTTGGGCTGGGATGAGTCAACATCTTTTGTGACATTTAAAATCCTAGTGTACTGCTTTTTATTAAATTATATTACCACTTTATAAAGTTCATACATACAATAGACATATAGTGAACGCAACAACCGTCATGCCTTAAAATAATATGGCATAAGACTTATCAAAAGCCAAAATATCATATTAAATATCCTCTTCAGATATGCACATTGTATGGAAGTGCTAAAAAATATTTATATGGTGGCTCAATGCTGCTAGTCTCAATTGTTTCTGATGACATAAGAAATTTTTTTATTACTAATATTTTTATTGAAATTGTCTGTGCAAATTTGTACACATTCTGACTTAATCATGTTATTTTTTACCAAAGTCATAGTATTTTAATGACATATTTTTCTTGAAAACAATTTATTTAGAATTATGATATTGAAATCATGCAAAAATTTGTTTCTTGTGAAGCTACATGTATATTATGATTCAAATTCAACTAGTTTCACCATATTAGCCATTTTGCGGAATGCTAATTTTTACCAGGTTGCTTCAATACTAAATTATACCAATATTTAGACGAAACTAATATTAAGATAACAAAAAGTAGACTAGTTTAGTAAACAAAGTTATTCAAGGTGGAATATAAATGCATGACTCAATAAAAATCTAATTTCTACATGTGTACAATCGTACACATTGTGTCTCAAGGGAATATAGGGACTTGTGGGCGGTTCATTTTTTTACACCCTTGCCCTTAAAATAAAGAATAATCCGCCCGTAAAGCATTTGGCCCACGCGCGCCCGCCTGCACTAGTCTCATACAGCCCACAGCCTGCGCGTATATGTCTAGCCCACCTGTATAGTAGTTCAACTTAGACATAATAGTTAATAAAATCAAAAAAGCATGTTAATTATGGGTAGTAATAACTGACGGTAACTTTCTTGTTTATCAAAGGACGGATTAGGCCACGCACAAACAATACAAATATTGTTGTTGAACGAATTAGAGGAATTCAAAATATTTCACATTCATACTTTCACATTGCATGTTATAATTTCTTCTGCAACAAAAATTATACCGTTTGTATAGAAGAAAAACAAAGTCAAACACAAAAAAGGAAATCTAGTGTAATTTACTAAATGCGCCTGTCCTTGTCTTGTCAGGTCCTCCCGTGCCCTGCTGGCCTCGAGCGCCCGCGGGTGTGGGCTAACCCGCAAAACAATAATTAAATATTTAAAAATGGCCAGTGCCTTATTTAAGTTGATTGATAGCTTTATCTGAGGTTTATCTTGTTTTTATTAGCAAATATAGCAAATAGTTCTTGTGATGAATCAATAACGAATGATTTTATACTTTGAAGTTTTAAAGATATGTGGGCATTTAAATGGAGAGAGCATAATAGAAACAATGATTTTCTCTGAATTGTGGGTAGCATTAAAATTTATATTTTTTACTATGTAATATATAGCTATATATGTTTATAAAGTTAAGACAAACATGAGCAAAATTTAGTCATGCCAAATGAAGCATCTATTTCTGTGTCTATGGCAACCACAATGTTTGAGAAAGGCGTGATAATTTTGGTCTATTATTTATTTCAATTAATGAAGTTTAGTTCTCTAAGAAAAATGTTTTTAGGATGTCGGTGCATGCGATCATAGAACAGGCGAATGCCTATGCCAAGTTGGATATTATGGAGACAAATGTGATCAGGTATAATTACTACAATTTATTATACATAATTGCATGCACTTACATATATTTTATTACACTCCTTAAGTTTTACATTTAAGTCTTTTTACATATTAAAACTATTTTAAAAATTTCTTCTCTGAGCAACTTAAATTCTAATTGAAAATTATTTTAGAGTTTTAAGGATTAACAAAAATTTTAACTGACTTGCTAAAAAAGCGTAGTTTGATTTGAGAGAGAAAACATTTATCTACGCTTTGTTACCCCAAGGTCGAAGAATGGCAAATACACACATACTGAAAAATAATGTGCATACACACATTATTATACAGGGTGAACGAGAATTCACTACATATCTTAAAATGGTGAGAATAATACTTTTTATACTGTATTCAATAATTTCAACAATATAATACAACAACAACACTAATCAATAATTTTAACGAATCATACTTTAGTCGTAAGGATCAACTAAAAAAATATCTCATCTTCGATTCTTATTGTCCCGAGAGCGGGTATGAACTAATTCTAAAGCATTGTGATATATTTTTGGGCATTTATCCACCCAGAAAGGAAGAAAGGTCCAATTAAGTAATTACAGGACATTGCAGCCATGACCATGGGAGGATGCATCTCAATCTGCTGTTTGAAATGTGGATTCTCTTTGGACCGCCACACAACATTTTTCATGCGCATATCACCATAAACTGCGCATTCATCTGTGAAGTACGTGACTTCTTTAGCCTCTGGTGATAAAGTGTTAGCAAGTTCAATGCAATTATCTCGACGCATAATCCTATCATCAGCTGATAAAAATTGCGTAAGCCTTGGTTTGACTTACACCTGTGACGCCAGATCTTACGAGTACTCATTTGAGGATTTACAGCATCTGCTGCTGTAACCAACACAGAATTCTTTTTATTTGATGGACGGTCTGTGTGTTTCACATCACAAACTGAACCAGTACTGAATAATTTTTCTTCCCATTTTTATTAACTCGTCATTCCGGCGGAGCTCCATCAAATCTGTCAGCTAGCTGGGAACGCACATTCGCCATATCAGCTTTATTTTTATCACAGTCGTACCATAACACTCCAGCGATAATTCGAGGTTCAATGGTATAACGGCTTTGGTCTGCTGCTGCTGCCATAACTGAAATGATAATGAATAGAAAATAAAATGCATACAAAGCATAAATTTTATTCAGATATGTAGTGAAATCTGATTCACCCTGTACAAGTACTATGAAGGGTGTAATAGATAAATTGGCAATGATGCTATCATCCATTTATGTAATATCTATTTAACCCATTAAATTAAAATTTGTTAATAAAATATATAAATATATATTCTACGTTTGTTTAAAATTGTAAATCATAATCTTCAAAAATGAGTCAAGAACAAGACATCCAAGCAACCATCATTGCTGGACTGCACGCCTGTAGAATAGTTAGACAAATTGCAGAGTTCAATTCTATCCCATTAACAACAATGTACAACACAAAGACACGTTATGATGCTGATCCAGAAGAGGCTCGTTCTTCCCGTAAGCGTCATGCGCGCAGAAGTGATCGGATGAGTCAAGATTTTGTTGATAAAATAAAAAATCATCGATGATGATCCGAGTAAGTCCATGCGATCCATTGCCAGGGAACAGAATGTGTCACAAACTACCATACATAGGATTGTGCATTCAGAGTTGAGGTACAAGTCCTACAAATATCGGAAAGGTCAATTCATCTCAATCCAGACTAAGGCTAAATTGTCATTAAATCGATTAAAGAATCTAAAGTCAACAGACAACCTCATTTTCTTCGCCGACGAAAAAATGTTTTCACAAGATCAGAAAATCAGCAAACAAAACAATCGCTGGCTTTGTTCAGATCCCACTGAAGTTCCAATCGTAATGTCGAGAAAATTTCCAGCAACAGCAATAGTATTAGGAGTGGTGTCAAATCAAGGTGATGTGATTCCTCCACACATCTTTCCCAAGGGTTTAAAAATGAATACAGATGCCTACATTGAAGTTTTGAACACAGTTGTAAGGCCTTGGATGGACAGAGTCGCAAGAGGGAGACACTACGTCTTTCAGCAAGATGGTGCACCTTCCCATGACTCACATTCTACCCAATCAGGGCTTCGTGAGAATGTTCCTGAATTCTGGGAAAAAGAAGTTTAGCCGCCTAGCAGTCCAAATTGCAATCTGTTGGATTATTAGTAGGGGTGTGTTAGAACGAGATGTTAAGAAAACAACCCATAACAATTTTGGATCAATTATAGCCAGTCTGAACCAAGCAATGTCAAATTTACCCAAGGAACATGTCGTTGAAGAATATAGAAGATTTAGGTCTCGGATAGAAGCAGTGGTGACTGAAGAGGGTAATTTTTTAGTAATAAAAAAGAATGCAGTTTAATCAATGTACCCACAAAATTATAAGAAGCTATTTACTAAAAAAAAATTTTTATGCAGTTCTTATTTTATTAAATTATTTTGGCCAATTTATCTGTTACACCCTGTATACAAATAAACTGCACATGAATAAGAAAAAATATTTAAAAAATCAGCATAAAATGGTGCAAGTTTCACCTATAGGTTGTATCAAATGACCTCTGCAAATGCGAAACACTTCTTTAATAGCCAAGTGTGATAAGTGATGTCATTTTTTTAGATTTGCCCAAGTTGTATTCGCTAGTTCTCTTCATGGGTCAATATAGTGTAGTGGATGAGTTATATTCTTAACCCCAAAACTTACCAACATTTTCTGAATGTGTAAATTTTCCCATACGAGCACTTATCTCAAGCTAATTTGGGTTTACACGATAAGTTTTCCCTTACGTAAGAAAAAGCCATAAGGTTAAACTTATCGTGTACTCGGGGCTTAAATCGTATTTTCGCTCCAATTGAGGTTACTTTGAATAATTTTAGCAAACAGCAACATTATCTATTTTCTACTATAAATACTAGATTTTGAGTACGATTTCTGCTGAATTCCATGTATTTCTTATAGATAAATAGTTTTTCAATCAAGATTTAGTTTTTCTATTAATAATATAACATTCTATCCCAATTTTCCCAAGTCAATATAAATACAATATGATGACAAAAATTTATTTAATGTGTAATTGTATCCTGCTTTTGGAAATATTTGAAGTATACGCTGCTGATGTCTACTATCGCTAATATGCTACTGACGACATAGAAATAGAGTAGATAATTCTGACAATGCAGAGCAGGGATATCAGCAGCATTTTTTCAGAATGAAATTCGATCTACTTCAAATGTATTCCACTTTAAATAATTTTTCAGATTTCCAATATTATATTCCACAATCTCTATTGAAACACACAAACGCTTGTAATCATTTGATGCAGTTTTGCCTCTGAATTTTTTTCCAATTATTTCCCATTATTTTGCCATTTGAATCCCATTCTGGTAATTTTTGAAATTTATTTTTGCAGAGGTATAAACAATCAAATCTTTATGCAATTTTTAATCTATATCTTCGGCTACTTTAGAAGTGCGCCCCCGGAAAATGGGGACCCAATTGCAAAGAGAAGTGTACATGTGAAAGAGGCGAATGCAGTGTCGAAAATGGAAAATGTTTATGCCCAATACCGTATAAAGGAAAACGTTGTGAAACGCACTCGGATCCCCAATGTTTTTGTAAAGGTTTGTTTTTAAACAAAATTATTGTTTGGAGAGAATTTCAAACGTTTTTTATAGAATGAGCATTTTCGTTGAAAAAAGGAAATTCTTTCAAGTGTTTCAAGAGCACCAATACACTTTAGCAAACAGATTTCCAAAATTCTTGGTGCACCTTGAGAAACTAGTTTGAAATTTTGAGAACAGGTTTATCTTTCTGAGAGGCAGTTTGAGGTTAAAATTATACAACTTTCGATATTGAAAAAATATCAGTCATCAGCTAAATATCAACTAGGAATATCTTTTTTTGAGAATTCCTCATTTATTGTATTTCTTACAATTATTTAATTTTATATTAAAAATTTCCTTCGGAATTTTGAATTTTAAATGGGCTTGGCAATGTGTGCATTTTCACATTTAGTTCCGGCCATGGTATTTGTGACATGAGTATCATTTATTAAACTATATACGTATAAAGGAAAATATCTGAAACTCAAAAATCTGAAAATTATTTAATTTGTATACGAATTGTACATGATAATATGTTTAGGATTTCGGTCCAAAGTTGCGTCGAAGCAAATCACTTGTTCAATGGAACGCACGACTCATAACAGTACGCATCGATTCCAAGAATGCACCGGCATAAAGTAAGCTCATTTCACCACACTCATTTAACTTTCTGTAACAGTGAACTGCGGTCAAGAATAATTTATAACTTTGGATTTCACGACGTTACTATTTCGAGATATTCTAGTTTACTAAAATAGAATTTATTTTCAAGTAACCACCTCAAATTCAAGTGAAATTAGTATTTGTTTTTGCCGTTCGTTTTTGGCTGTAAGAAATATGTATGTATGCATCGAAAATCGCAAATAATGAATAATAACATGTGTCTATCTCTATGTAAATTGGCAAATATGAATTTAACATATGAATATGAAATATCCATAAATATATTGACAGTGAATACTGGTCAAAATTTTTGAAACGTGTGTGTACATTCATCAGAAATTGTTGCATATACTCAATTTTTTGTTTACATATATGGCATAGCATGCATATTTATAAAGATAGTATTTTGGGAACCCTTCACAAAAGCATAAGATGAAAACCAAATTTCTGATAGAAAAATTAGCATTTTTGCCAGAAATACTAAGATGCTTCGATTTGATTCGCAGGTACCTACTTCACAGTGTTTCATCTTCAAGTTACTTGATTGTGTGTCACTTAGTGTAGTAATTGCATTCAACTGACGTCCACCACCGTGGATGTTGATATTGCGGAGGTAAAATATTCTCATCCTCCATGATTTATATTTATTTACTAATAATTCTCTAGCTAATGTTAAAATTTGGTTCTTAATATATTTGTACGTTTTAATTTTAAGTTTTTTTGCCATTGCTTACTTGAATTACGGCATTGTCCTCTCACTTTAATTACCATTTACTTCATAATTGTTATTTGATCATTTTTTATAAAAAATTCATTATTCACTTCCTTCAGCTTATTAGTAAATGAAGAACAGATGCTACCAACTTATCAAACATTTTTACAATAATAAATTGAAAATATTTTTACTTTTTGAATGAATTCCTACCTCAAAGCACTAACACAGTGATTCCATTGAGAATTGCATTGACTACACCATTGAGACTGTCCTAATATTTCAGTACAATGTTGCAAAATGGCTTGGCCATATTTTTAAGTAGGCAATGGTTTTTGCTTGTATTTCATAAACAGGGAGTAAATAGCAATTAAAATCAATGTGGTTTTAAGTTTACACAAAGCCATTGTTTTCTTTGGATATTGAAATCAATATTGGCGCAGTCACAACTTTTTTACTAATCAAAGTATAGGGGCAGCTCTGTTAAGTGTTGTCTTTGTTGCTATATATTCTAATCAATATTTGCTGCCTGGATTATCAATAATTAACAGCGATGGCATATATTCATTGCCTAATGCTCATAATCAAATTTTGGATTTAGGGTTGGTAAAAATCGGCTGATCTCTGGCTTTCCATGTTCAGAGACACAGTGGTTTAACCCAATAATTAAAAAGATGAAATTTGCAGATGGATATTTTCGATTGTGCGAGTATCTATTTTCGAAATCACCTGACCATATTCTTGGTGTTGAGGTAAAGCATTGTATTTTATTATCTACTTTTGCAAATTCTTCAGTGATCAGAATAAATCCATGTCCTATTAATAACGGTAATAACTGCAAAATTAGCAATTGGTAGAAATTTCATTTAAATATAGTCTTGCTATTCAAAAAACAATTTTTTTTAAATTGAAAGATTGGTTTGAGGCCTATTAAATATAGAAGATTATTTAGCTATACTTTCAGAAAATATATCGAAACTTTTTACTTAGAATTTCTGGAAATTCACTCAGCTTGGTCGTGTTGGTGGCAGCATTTGTTAATAAAAACAATTTTAAGCATGTTTAGCTATGTTTTAAGCAAAATATATGAGGGAGGTATCCTCATATTCTGTTTGTGTTTTTGCAGGAGGTTACAAAAATTTGTGATTGCATAGTATAGCAAAAATGGAATTTGACACCTACCTGATCCAGGTGTCACGTACTTTGGTTGCATTGACTGGTAAATTAAACAAAGATACTCGCGAGGAACGTGTAGTAAAGAAAACCGGAAGGCTTTATTTCTATGGAGTTAACTGAATAAAGGCCCGTTGAACCCCTCATATTTTTTTTTAAAATGGGCTTCATTACCCTGTTATTCTTTGTTTTTACAATTGTAATAGAATCTATTAAGATGACCTTTGGCCTTCTAGCCAAATACAATATTTGAATTATAAAATATTTTGGCATTAGTTACTGGGAGAATAAAGCTACCTTAATGTACTGCTTGTAACAGTCCTGTGATATCCCAAGAACCTTCAGCCTAATACTCTATTTGTTTCGAGAATTTCGGTTTGTCGTAAACCTCCAACATCTTTTACTAAAATTAATTTTTTCAAAACACACGTTGGTTGTGGTTTGTAATCTTTATGAAGTAAGAAAATGGCTTTATGTATAAATACATTGGTGCATCTCTCTTTAGGTGCAAGATAGTTGTGGAAATAGTAGAAGAAAAAACATACACATCGGTTATTCTCTCGGTGTCAATGGCGAATGGATGCTGAAGCAAGAACATAATTTTATAACAAATCTTCGTTGTATAAGCCAATATTCAAAATAAACGATGTGCAAGCGTATTTATCATATATTGAAATGATTTTTTTGCATAAATTGTAAGGCGTTTATTAAATGTAGTTTCTTATAATAATTATGCAATCCTTTGAATCCTTTATAATTAATAATCGTATCCAGTATTGTACTCATTCTTATATTTTACATTTTGCGCGGGGCACTTCTATTTAAAATTTTTTTGTTTTATTTTTTACTACAATATTGTTGGCAAAAGTCTAAAAGCATTCATTAATAAAAACACTTTCAGTGGAAACTGTTAACTTTTCATTTTCTGAAAACAATTCATAAGGTACACATTCGACTCAAGATTTTTCCTTCGTTCCCTCTTGCAACTCAGTCCTAAAAACTATCCAAAATGAAGTGATGCTAATGAAAATTTGTGAATATCAATAAATAAGATCCACTTATAAATATATATATATATATATATATATATATAATTTGGGTAAATATCACGAAAAAGCTGAAGGTTTTAAAAACAATTTCCTTCTCTCGGTATTTTGCTTCTTTGAAACTAAGTGTGAATTCATCAAAAAACTAAATTCTGCATCGTTAAATCAAGAACTCAATCTAGAAACACAAGTTCAGATCTTTAAATACCTCCTAATTATTTTTGATTCGCAACTAAATTTTAAAAAGAAACTAAATCACTTTTTAAAAAAAAATGACAACAATTAATTAATATTTATCAAAATACAAAGTCGAAAATTTACATTATACATAGTCTAGCCTTAAATCATTTAAACTACGTCAACGTATTTTACACAGATATAAATCAAAAATTGCAGGTGAAACTAAATTGGGCTATCAAAATAGCAGTAAATAACCATAGCTTAAATAAGAGTAATATATATAAAAAGTTTTAAAAGTATTTTTTAAAGACAATATTAATTCTATATAACTTTCCTAACAATGTTCTTCAAAATATTTACAATACATTCCCATGTTACAAAAGGACTTTCCTCCTGCAAAATTAATAAATAAATAAAACAAAAGTACACATATTAGTGAATCAATTAGTTATATGAAGCGAATAATGAAAAACTTATTTCGAAACACAGCTATCAATGGTGTACGGAGAGGGAAGCACTTGCCCCCACTCCTGAAAGTAATGCTAAATAGTGAACAGCCACGAGTTATATAATTATCAAAGGGCTTGTTTATTATTAAGGGAATTATTTTAATTCAATGAGATTTTTATTTTCTTCTAATCGCTGGATGTAGATGTCACAATATTCTCAAATTGTTTAATTGGCCGTGAACTTTTTTCTATGTATTAAATTCTGTTAGTTACTCGGACATTTTACTCATTGCGTTGCATTGCACTGCACAGCATCACCTGTGTCCAGTGGCGGATTTAAGGGGCAACTATGGTACTCCAGTCCCCCTCATGAGGAAGTAAAATGGAGTGCAGCTATTAAGTTAAATTGTCCAACCTTAGTAAAATAGTTGGAATTTTCAAAGTAGTGCTAAATTTTGCTTTCCATTTATAAATTGACCAATTTTTCAACTAACTTGCAAATTTTCCAAAAATTACCAAAACTTGAAAATATTTGGCAAATATTTGTCAAACATTTCAATTTTTTATTCAAATAATATTAGCATTTTTAAAAATATATCAAGCATATTAGCCAATCCAATGTTGCGCATTTCATCTAACATCCACCAAACTTTGGTACTTAAGAAATTAAAAAAGTAGCTGACAGACCTGTTTCTACAGTATTCAGAAATCTATGTACAGTTAGTAAATAGCCCCACCACGGTTTCAGAGAAGTTATTAATTTTAGTACCGTTTTCTTAAAGGGCATAGAGATTTTCTCCCCACTTTTCTTGAAAAGCAACAGGTTTATACCTAAAAAGTACAGACCCTGTTGCCTTATGAAAAATTTAGAAAACGTCCCTCTATTTCGTGAAAGGGACTGAATAAACCCTACCCATGAAAGATAAAATAAAAACCTAGAAAACCATATATTCCTACCTATGAACTATTTTAGGCCCAAGGTGTTTGTAGATTTACATCACCACCTAGTGAAGATAACACAATTTGGATATTTCTCAAATACTGAATCATACACAATCAAAGTGTTCAATGTATGAAATAAAATAGCTGTATACTGATCAATTTACACTGTTAAGTACATTAATGAACAAAAGTTCAGATGTTCTGTACACCCAAGGCATTTCCTAGTGGCCCTATAAATTTATCAAGATTCAATCCTGCCACATCTCAACAGGAATCAAGCATCATGAAACCATTATGGCGTGAGTTGCCTTAGTCATCACTGTTGTGATTCATTGACATTTCTCGAGAAGCGTGTTAAGATGAACACGGACAAATATATCAGCATTTTGAATGAAAAGCTCAAATTGTTTTAAAAAACTATAAATTTTCTACTTCAGATCGTGAAAACTGGTGGATCTAGAGGACTTCTGAAGTTCATCCCCTCGTGCTAATTTTTTCTTCAATGTATTAAATTCGCTACATCATACATTTCAAATGATGTAAAAATGCATTTACAATATTATTGATTTTGTTAATCTTTGATAATATATTCCTTTTTTGTATTATTGTTTTTAAATAATTTTTAAAATTTTGGCATTTTTGTAGCAAATTTTTAAGAATTTCTGAAATTATGAACCCTATTTTGCAATAATTGTTCAGTTGTGGTTGTAAAAAATAAATACCTATTTTATATAAATACCTAGTAATATTAGAGATTCATCATCTCCCTCATTTTAGTGTCTTATTTTACATTGCAGTTGTTTAAATACTAAACCAAGATCAAAGAATTCTTTGATGAAATACCGCCCCCTACTCAACGCTATTTCAGCACTGCACCGCCACGTTTCAACCGCCATGCCGCTACCTTTACGT
>CABFPE010000399.1:46002-84692 GCA_900660155.1 Hofstenia miamia | reverse complement strand
ATATATATATATATATATATGATGATTGGTTGCTCATTTGTTTTCTCTGGTAATATCATATAACTGGATGTCTAGCTAAATTTGTTTCATTTGGAGGAAGAGCAGGATGTAGGTCTGAAGGCACATAAGTGCATCAGCCTTGCGATCATAAGTCCAGTTCTTCCTGAATTCAGTTACTAATGGTATTGCTTATCATTTATTTAATTATAGATTAACTTATTTCTGTTTCACATGCTTGATGCTTACATTAATTATCCTCTTGCTGATTTTATACTAAATTACTCATGCCAGCTGATTAGCAGGTTTCATAGACTTTCTCACTGTTGGTGCTTACTCACAGTTGTTTTCTGTGCCTTATACTGTAGATGTTATTTGTGCTCTCTTATTACTATAACACAAAACTAGTCAATGCTACAATATATAGTTGGAGGCATTACAGTAGAATTTTTTAGTATTATTGCATCTTATTCAAATCTCAGATTCACTTTTATTTTGGATGGGAAACTAAAATTACATTAAAATATAGTCATTCTTGTAGCTCTGGCTGCACATAATTCCACAGCTGGGGAATTTCCTAAGGAGTTTTGAATGTATCAACACACAATGTAGCTGATTAGAAGAGTGGAAAAATTCCTGGATAGATAAATTTAAATTTGGCCAAAAGCAACTCTCAACATAAGTTAGGAGCATAAGATCCTTCACTGTGCACCGCTTATTCATGGTAGAGTGTGAATCATCAAATCAAGGTATTACAGCATCTTGTGGAATTAAAGTATCAAGGGTAACTTGAAGCTGGCAATTAAAATGTGTTCATGACAATTTGAAGATTTCTATAAAGCTTCATCTAACAACAGCCATTGAATGTTCAGAATGGGCTCATTTGTGTGCCAACTGGAATAAATATGATTTGTCAAAAATGGGCATTCTGATGATTCATTATTTAAATATTGAAGAATAATGCTGCAACAACCTGTTATGTTTCACTTCATCATTTTTTGAGAACCCAATCAAAGCAATATTGTGGTCAAGTATGAGCTTATGAGACTCCGGTTGCCTATGGAGTGGGAAGGCAGATTGTAAAACAACACATGTTGACCTAGGCTTAGTTATGGATTAAAGATGAAGATTGCCTACATGCAATAAGGTGAAACTTGCTTTACTTCAAAATGTTCAATGCCATTTTTAGAGATGTAGAATGGTCAACTTTGGAGTGTCTAGCAAAGATGCAAGAGGGCCAGATTTTTGCAGTCCTAACATATAAATTGCTAAACCCTATTTTATCACTTATTAATATTTTTTTGGCCTGAATATAGAAGTTGAAAACATTTCTATGATTGCAAAATGGTAATTTACAAAATACATATAGTTTTAAAATTTGAAACAAAATTTTGACCTAATCTGACCTATTTTTAAAAATATCGTCTATAGAGCCACCTTAACCAGCCCACTTGCATCTCATGGTTAGGGATTTGCTCATACTTCTCTCTCTCTCTCTCTCCTAAATTTTTTATTATTGACATTTCTTTTTACTGGGTCTACATTGAAAATAACTTCTATACTAAGAATAACTTCCTACAGAAAGATGAATTTGGAAAGGTATTTCATCCATACAGTAGTGCAATTACTACAATTGATGTGATCTGACAACCACTGGACAGAACTACTAAACTACCATCTCCTAACCTGAAGAAATTGTACTACCTCACTATGAATATACTGATAAACACTAAAACATTGAAAAATACTACCCCTGAACCATCAGATCAAACATTTTGGTCATACCCCCAATACAAATATAATGACTTTTTCAAAAAATGAACTCCTTTGAACTCCTTTGAACAGCAGATTGAACTGCTCAAACAAAAAAAACAAACAATTGCAAACAATTCAACACCATTTAATCAGAGAATAAAAACCTACTTGAGCAAATACAATTGCTAAAAAACAGCAAAATTTGCTACAAAAATTAAATTGTAAATGAACATTATGCTCAATTGCTGAAGATGGATTCTTCTACACAGATAACATCAATGTTTACAACTACAGTGATGAAAGCGGATTTAAACTACTAAGAGTGCTGGCTCCATACTATTCAGGAGAGTTACTCATGACAACATACTTTAACAAAAACACTATCCCCATTACTATTAATGGCATAATATTACAAGCAACAGTTAACATGGGGGAAACCATCTCTATTATTTCAGATACCTGTACAACACAAATTGTAATTAATCAAGCAAATTTCAAACCTATTAATCATCACCTCATTAATGCATCTGATGACTACCTAGACACCAAATGAAAAATAGACCACCTTGATTTTATAATATCTAAAAATAACTTCGCACATGACACACAATTGTTGCTACAACTAATCATGCACTGCCATTTGAAATCATGCTTGGAAAAGATTTCCTAAAAATACAAATGTATTATCAATTTCAACAATAAAACTTTAAAAATCAATCCTGACAACAAGGAGATAGAGAATATACCCACAAACCACCAAATCAAATGATATAGTCCTACATCTGACAGACACAATAAAAATTCAAGCATTCATTTGGCATTTTATTACTTCAACATCCAATTCCAGCATTCAATCTAATGTTGTACTACAAAGTAAGCAAGGGATGAATAGTAAAAAATCATCATACTGGCATCAGTTCTCAAAACACAATACAGTAACAAAAATCTATTAAACAAATTCAAACTATTGGTGTCAGTAACTGAGAACATCACTGTTACAGCTAAACCCATAATTACTGTTGTCCAACCACAACACCCACACTAGTTCTCTCAGTAAATATCAAAAAAATTTAAACACATCAAATAACATCCCAGATGCATCATCTATTACACAACCCACACTTAACAAAAGCAGATCTTGCTTATGCAGCTTCTCAAAAAACAGTAATGTCTTCAACAGCACCAGTGTTGGCAAGACATTAGAAGAACACAAAATTGAAACAACCAAGCAATGCATCAATATGCCAACCCATACACCCTGTTCCAGAAAACATAAGAATATGCAAAAAATCCTTACTGAATTACTCAAAAATGGCCCAATACACCCATGAGTCCACATGCATCACCAACAGTCTACATAAGGCAAAATGACAAATACCACTAATGCATTGATTTTCACAAATTAAACAACATCATAAAAAAGGACGCCTACCCACTTCCACACATTAAGAAAATACTATACAACACCTGTCACAACTCCTACTTCTCAGATATCAATATATGAAAAGTAGGTCCCAATGAGAAGATGTGAAATAGAAGATTGCTTTCATCACACCATATGGCCTTTATGAGTGGCTATACATGGTGTTCAGGTTTTGTAACACACCAGAGACCTTCCAACACTATGTAACAAAAGTTCTAACAAATAAAAACTACACTCAATGAAGGGATCTCTGCATATATAGAGGACATCCTAATCACATCTTCTACAATACAAAAACAAATCAATAAATTAGACAAAACATTAACTCCTTTAAAAATGCTGGTCTTAAGGTAAACAGCAACATGTGCCAACTACTACAACAATCAGTCATGTTCCTGGGCAGACTAATTTTTATTGGAAACATCAGCTTTTGAAGGACGCATGAGACAAGATAGATAAAATCATTCCACCAAATACAAAAACAGACATTAAAAATTACCCAGTCTCAATACACCTGACTTCACACAAGAAAAATGCTCCTAGATTGTGGTGCCAGTACCATTGCGGTTGGTTTAGCACTCAACCAAATAAATGACAGCATTGACGTGCCTATACAATTCCATAGCCAAGAATTATAACATGCTGAAATTAATTATGGCTGTCAGTTAGTAATTTCATTCATGCCTGCTTTTTTCTCTTCTAATTCCTAAATTTTTGTGTTTTTAGGAATCCTATATTCACCAACTTCTACACACTTATTCTTAAGGTGCTTGTTTATATATATATATATATATATGTTTATATATATATATATATATATATATATATATATATATATATCTGTAAGTTGGGTTGAATAGTTTCAAGGCACTTCATCAAGGTGTAATTTAAAAAAATTCTAAAAAAGTATTATCCACTTGCACAATTTGTGGCCATAGAAAAGACTAAATTCCAAATGTAAGCAGCAAAACCACCTCTCAACATCACAATTTAGAAGTATCTATTGAGATCTTGTAGTAATTGGAATAGCAAAACTTCTTTATTTGCTTATTCAGCCAGCTATTCACATACGTGGAAATGGTTCAGGCTGACCTTATCTGCAGGTGGGGTGGGTCAGGTGCAGAGATTTTACTGAATGGTTCCATCTATAGGTTTATTAATAGATGTGTCCATATTTCAAGATTTCGAAATGTCATAACATGTTTTTAGAAACTAGTTTGAAGGTGTAGAAAACAATTTATCCCTCTAAAGATAAAGGTTAATTTATTACACAAAATTGTGTTGTTAAATACATTTAGATTACAAATGATTTAACTAGTATGGAAATCAAACTGAAAACATTTTCTAATCTTTTATTATAATTGATATTTGAAGTGCATGAGAAAAACAAAAATAAATATGAAATCTTAAATTTTGCAAATTTTTAAAACTTCAGCATATTATATTTTTTGCTGCAAATAAAGAGATTTTTGGGAAGTCTCTCTTATATTGCGCTAATCTGAGGAGATTTATATTAATATAGGCAGAGGATTCAGTATTTGAAGTGGTAAAAAACAGATATTTTCTGCAAATGATGGAAAAGGTGATTTTATCCAGAAACCTTTCCTGGTATTAGGATATCATGAAGCCTTATTAGTTGTGTAAATAAACACATTACTAAATTGGAAGGAGGAGACCTATTTCAAATGCTTGTTGAAATAAAGTTAACCTGGTGCAATTGCAGAACAATTTAATTTGTATTGCAATAGGTGGATATGCATATTCTTAATCAGTACATTATGCAAGTTATGCATTCAAGTTCAGAGCATAGTGCATTTGGACCTATATTGCATTAAAAGAAGACATTAAAGAGCAGACCTGTACTTGGGCTAAATTTTGAATTGAGCTGTGGTGGCAAAAATCAGCTAACTAAATGTTCATGACAACATTCAAATCATTTTTATTGGAAATATATTTTGAGTTAATACTAGTTCATTTGTGTTTTAAAGTGCCTTAAATATTTCTTGAATTAATATCATTTATAGAATTTTTCTGATCAAATTAATGATGAAAAGGTTCAATTTTCAAAGTTCCCGAATATTGTTCAGATTCACTTCCAAATTCCTTTGGTATTTTTTCTGAGCATATACAAATAATGTAACAGATGAAATCGTCATCATTCATGGAATTCACATCCATTTATCAGTAATTATTTTGTTAACTAACATCAATTTTGGATGTTCATTGTCCTCCTAGCAAAATAGCTGGTGGATTACTTAATTGTAATTAAATACACTCAGTTAAGCATGATTTTGTTTAAATGTAATCTAGGGCTATTACTTACAACTATTATTAAATATCCCAGCCTATTTACCTCTTTGTAATAGTGAGTGCCATAATTCCTTAAATGAGATTTCTATATAAAAATGATTTATTAATCACATAATTATTGTTAACTTTAAAACTAAGTATAGACAGATGACAGCTGAAGGACAAAGCATTTCTGCTATTTTTATTGTAATTATCATTTACTTGAAGTTTAAAATTTCCAATTAAGACAAGAGCTACTGGACGATTGCTTGAAGAAATACTAAGGTTTTTTTTATTTTCACTTTTCATTGCTTTTATCCTATATTGTCATTAATTGCAAACGTTTTACTACTAGTGAAAAGCAGTCTTTGTATTATTCAGCATTACCACATATTTAGGGGCAAAGCAATGGTCCAAACTGGATTTTATTTGAGGAGGTGGGCTCAACCCATCTTGTCAAGTTTGATTGGTGACTGAGCCGCCTTGTTAATGTTATGTTAGGTTTCAGGTGTTGGATTAAAATGTGTTGAGAAATAAAATTTTAATTAAAATATAACCTTAAAATGCAATACTCAAATTTAGAGCCCTTAGTTAATTATAGAGGAGTACATTCTGAGTTCACCTATGTGGATTTCAAATGGCAAAAGATTGTTTCATAGTTTTCAGAAAAATATTTTGTTTAGCATTTGTAAGTATTGTTGTGAAAACAGATTTTGATAATGATTTTATAATGAGGTGTACAACTGAGAAAGGAAAATTAATCTCATAAATGTTATCTGAATTTCACTAATGTCTGAATTACCAAAATATAGGGTCAGACTTGAACTTGAGAAAATATATCAAAAAGCCTGATACTAAATAATTAAGCCTGAAAAGATTCACTACAAGTGTGATATCCACAACCAAGAGGTCCTTGGTCAATCTCGATTAATTTATTAATCCAATTCCTAGCAACAACACAATGTCCTGTCTTGTTAAACTACTGTACCTTACTTTCACGCATAAAAATAATGTTTTCAATTGTCAGTTTACTTTTAAAACACGTGTTATAAGACTTTGTCCCCAAATCCGTGGTTTATTAACTACCTCTAAATGATTCTAACACCCTTGGTCTTTAATTTGTATTAATTTTAGTATACAAAAGTGTCAACCATTTTTTATTACAAAGAAAAATGTGTTCCCTTAAATAAGGAATCATGCAACAAATAAGTATGTGAAATAATTGCACGCTTTTGCAATCTCACTTTTTCTAAAGTTTCTATCATTACAAACACTTGTTTTAAACCTTAGTAAAAAGAACACAATTTATTTCCTTGTTTCTCTTCCACTAATAGACTTTTTATGAAACTTTATGTTTAAGGAGTTTCTTAATTCAATGCACACACAGAGCCACTTTGCACTATATTCTGAAGTCTTAAAAGAGAGATTGTAAAAAGATTAGAGCAGCTGGTGTTTAACTATAATTATTTGACTTCTTTTTAGTATACTTAATCAAATTGGTTCATTAAGTCAATCATGTTTAGTATTTTCCCACAATGATTTCTTTTGATACTGAAAACAAGAGAAAGTTTTTGAATCACCAGAATATACTTAGCATCTTTCTGAAAGCTGTCTTAATTTTATCTTAAATGTTATTGAAAGATTTACTCTATTAAAAGTAAATTAAAATCAAACCACAAGAAAACCTTAACGTTTTTATTTTACAAAAAGGAGAATGTTTAAACAAGTACCAACAACCAATTTAAATAACTAAAGTCACTAGTTATATTTAAGACCCAATGAAACTTCCACTTTTAAAGAATCTAGATTCAAGAACAAAACTTTACCTTATGGGTATCACAACTGCCTTTTGAAATAACTTCTAAATCTGTTGAAGGGAAAAATGTGTGACTTTACTGTTACAGCTAAGTCAAAACCAACTTGTAACATAAACAAGACCAAAGATATCTTTAGCCAAAATAATTTGCACAATTGAGTTGAAAAATCTTTGTAAGATTTTTCTATACTTCTTTGTGTGTTGGGCAGGGTCAGATCTTTTTCTCTATTTCAATGGTCTTTTATACCCTTTTTTACGTCACTGTCTTCTGGTTGGATGTCCATTTTCATTCCAGAATTAAATTGACATTTTGGGCAAATCTGAGAGTTGAATGTCACATTGATCATTCCTCTCTTTGTTTCAAGTAGTCTCTCGTTATTTGGTTCTTTGTCTTTCATATTACCTCATTACTCACTTAAAAGGTTGTTTAAGTGTCCCTTTTCCAAGTAATGAGCTCTTAAAATAAAGCAAGCTTCTTACTGTTTTGGTAAAATCACAATTCACAAAGCAGTTTCCATTAATCCTTAATTTTTCCTTAATTTAGATTTACAAAAATTAAATTTCTAATTTTCTTTTCAAAATTAAATTTTTTTTGGAAAAGTTAAATTGAAAAACTTAACATTCTTCCAAGCAGCTTTGACTTCAAGAAATTTATAAAATTCCAATTTTATTACAGTATCAAGCATATACTATACAGTGACTAATTGTGTAAATTTTGTGTTTTCCAAATACCTATAGCCTCACTTACTTTACGTGTAGAAAAATGTATTTTTGAGTTTGTATTACAAAATGGCTAAACACAAAGTCATTTATTATCATCTGTACATAAAATATTTTATTTAAGAATATTGATTAATATTTTATTGTAACATACTTATCATAAATCTATACATGCACTTTGATGAAAAATAGGTACTTTTATATGGAAAGAATTCATTTAGTCATTATTGTGATATATTTTTAAAAATTGCAAAGTATATAAAATAGGGGTGGCAATGATTGATTTATTTTTATAGTTAACTTTTAAAAAAGTAATAGTCAAATTTTAGTTCAATGAAATTTCTGTGCATAATTTTATTGAAAATTCAGCTAAAAGTAAAAAATATGGTCAGACAACCTGCTATGCAAACAAACAAGCATACTAACAGCATTTGATTCTAATGATGAATGCCTCTTGTTAAAAAGTACCAGCAGAATTAATGAATCATTCACACAAAACTGATTCTCACTTCATGTTAAATGAAAATCTAATAGTCAAAATAATTTTTAAATTCCACAGACCTAATATAAAACACAATAAGCACAATCATAAAAATTAGAATAAGCCAAAGTAAATGTTAATTAATTGTTTAGTTATAAAAGCTACCCCAGTATTAATTGCAAAATATGATGAAAGAATAAAAATCATATTATCATACAATACTGTAAAAAATGATTTTCTGAAGTTCTTATTGATGCATAAGTATATGAATATATTTATTACTGAATTGAAACATCTCAAGCTTTGTGAAATAATGTTGAAAAGATAGTTGGAAGAGGTTTTCCAAAAAACTGTGCTATTGTCATTTTCTTGAAAAGAATAACTCAAAAGTAAACAATAGTATGGTGCATGGAGGCCTACAATAATTGCACAACATATAACAAGAGTTGTTGTTACTATCAAATCATCTCTAAATGATTTCTTTTTAAATGTCCTTTTGTTTATTATTATTCTAATCAATAAACAAATAAGGATTGTGATGTTGCCAATAGTAAGCATAGATAAAGGTAATGTGTAACCAAAAAACAGAAGACAGAGTCTTTGAACATTGCTTCCTGAATAATGTAGAATCCTGCCAATGCACTTTTTGTATTTATCTCAGAGTAATTTATTACTTTTCATAGTTAATATGACCAGTAAGCTTGACAAGCTCCTAATTCTCTCCTTCCAATTGAGTGTTTGTTCAATTAACTTAAATTAATAAACATTAGCATTTCTAAATGTATAACTCACAACAACTCGTTTAGATAAAGAGTGATAAATGGAAGACAGGATCAACACCTGAAGAACTGCCATGCAATTCCAGATGCATATCAATCAGTTACAACTACAGGTTTGACTTGAACTTTGCCAGGAAAACCATTGATGGAATTGGTGTATAAATAGGGAACTCAGTGATTGGGAACTCATGACTGCTTAGTAATTTAGTGCATTGATTGTTTTTGTTATTATGCATATGTAAAGATAATCAAATACAGCAACTGTGATTCTTTAGCTTGTTATTTAGCCTTACATATAATAGCCCTACAGATATAATAGTACAAGCTAGCCCTTTGTACATGTAAACAATCAATGCATAAGTTAGCCAGAGGTCTATGAGATAAAACAATGAGCAACTTAATCAAAAACCAAAGTAATAATAACTATAAGGTAAAAACATGAGCTAACTGAATAACCAACTGTAATGTAAAACAATAAATAAATAGGATTCAGCAATAAGATAATAAGCATGTAGAGCAAAGTAACTAAAATCATAATAATTGACAAGCAATGAAGAGTAGGAAAGCTATAATGGAGAAAAACACCTATACCTATTCATAACCTAAAAGCACTGTAAGGAAATTACAGCTATCACCCTCATCACTGTTGAATAGCTGTTTGTGAGGCTGCTCCAGCATTCCTTTAAACAGATGTGGGAACCATGGTACAATTACCTCTAGTACATAAACATTTAGCTTTCCATAAATTATGAAATAATCTGACAAGAGAAGAAGTAAATCCAAACTAAATTTGTTCATAAATAATCTCAACATGTGTAACATATTTATAGCACTTTGTAGTAAATAATCAAATACTCAACTAGTACCTGTTTGATCTACTCTTGTTTACAATTTTCTCTTTGTAATTTAGTTCTGCTATTAATTACACAATGTCAGCAATAATTATAGTACACTGTTTGGCCATCTTTGTTTTTGCCAAATACTGTCTAGCATTATTTAAATATAAACTGCATAAAACAATTTACAAATCAAATAATCAATCATAATCATGTGTTTACACATTAATCATTATAATACTTTAGTCTTAGTTACATCCACTTTTCCTCTTATTTTGACCACACATGATTATCTGATGGTTTATGCTACAATAATAACATTTAACAGCAGTATAAAGATCATCATTCCAAATCACAGTGCTTGATTGGTAACTGTAACCATCAAATTGAAAGATTGAGTGGGCTAAAAAATATATCATCACAAAAATGCTAAACATGCTCACAAAAGCTATGTTATTTAAACTTCTTGCTAAATCAATTGTATATACATTTAAAATTCAATCAAAGCAGATGAGAACTACAATGTATTTCATATGAAAGAGAGAAAATCTGAATATGAAACTCCAAAGTGTGCATGCTGGTTGAAATTTATTAAGTAGAAATTCTTCTGGGTACACTATGAAAGGAATGTTTATGCCTGAATGTATAATGCAGTTTAATAAGTCTGCAATTATGAGATAGAGTATGTATATTCTTGAAGATGCATTTTTGATGAAAGGGTGTGCCTTTATTATGTGTAAAATTATGAGATTGCTTGGAAATCCAATTGTAGCAACCAGTATATGCTAAGTGCTAAAGCAAAATAATCTTTGTAAAAACCACCAGGTTTTCCATACATCACATTTGAGGAAAGGTTGATTTAAATTATATACAAACGCATTCTCACAAAAAATTTTATTGGTCAAGGCTTAATTTTATTAAATCTGCAATTTTTAATTTCTTGTGGAATTTTTAAGTGAAATATTAGATGAAAATAACAGCAACTAATTTCATCTCCAGCATATTTCCATGTAATGACATACCTTTGATGAGATGACAGCATATTGAATGAGTAAATTAACCATTTGTTTCATATTTTGGCTATAGTCTTCTTATATCATGTTGTTTAATCAATGCCTCACTAGCAGTTATATTTATATTGAAAGACTTTCCAAAATATTGGAAAAATTTCACAGCAATTGAAAAGAGCCTGCCCATTAGATCAAAATAAATTAGTATAAAGTATCAAATTGCAAGCTATTCCTCCTGAGTAACAAAATTGTAGTATATACAAAATCAATAAAGATTCAGTAATATCTATTACAAATCAAACTAAAATTAATTTGGCCAAAATTTATGTAAAGCAGCTGCATTTCCTCACCTTAGTAAGAATAGCAATTGAATGCCCCTTAAAAATTGAAAAACAAAATTTTTTACTAAAAATTGACCAAAACTCTTAGAAAAAACAACCTTCAAAATTTCTCTTTTTTATGTGAAGGATTTTTCTGAAACTACTTACAAAAAAACAACCACATTGTAACTTAAGATATTGAAAAATAAATTAAAAATTTATTTAAAAAATTCAATTTACCATCCCTACACTAAAATACATTAAAAGTTTATTGAAATCCAGTGGTGGCTTGTGTATACAAAAGCAAGGCAAGCAATAATTTGTAAGTAACCAAACTAGTATAAATAATTAACCATGAAAAATAGATTTATATGTGACATTTTCAAAAGGATATTTGTAATATCATTATTTTAAAAATAAGATTAGTTCATTTAATGAAATATTTTCAAGAAAAGCTGTTAATAATTTCTTTAGTTTTTTATGCTCTACTCTGTTGATCTTGAATTTGTTTAAATTTTCTTTAAGCAGAAATTAATTTTTCTGCAGAAGTGTTGCTAAAGTCCAATAGTTTTCAGTAAATCAAAATCAAATTTCAGTCAAGATAAATCATGTATTTCAAAATATCAAAAAAGAATTTTGTGGATTTACAATTGAAGACATGTCAATGACAGCAAATTGAGATTAATTACAAAGTTTTTCAACATTGAGAACATTAGAATAGAAATTTAAATCAGAAAAATGCAGCTGAGAAAAAAACACATTTACATTACTCAAAGTTTTTAAATTTGATAATTTTAAAAATTGGCATTTGTATAAGGATGTGAAACTGGCTTCCATTTAAGTGTATATGACGCCAAGTTATTTCAAAATATATCACTCTTAAATTATTCAAATTAAAATGGACTTGTGAATGAATTGGTTGCACATTAATAGAAAAAATTCATCTTTTATTAACAATTCCAATATATTTTCTAATTTCTGTCAAAGAAAAACAAATGGCTACTGTATTTTTACTTAAGAATTTATACAAGGAATCAGTGGGATAAAGAAGATGAAAAACTCATTATCCCACATATGAGCATTGCTCAAACATGGACTCATAGTTTATATTATTATTATAATCTAGGAGTCCATGGCTTAAATATATGTGTATTATGTTTCAGGCATTGTTTAATAGAGAAAGGTTTCTGATTGATAGTTTAAATAATAAGCATCAAGTTTACTTTTGGTTTATTGTATTGAATGAAATTATTTTGATGGTTCATTTACAACAAGAGTTTTTCAATGCAAAGCTAAATATTCATGCAATGAGTTGAAGAAAATGGATATAAATTAATCATTTGAGTGAGTGTAGGTACAGCATTAAGCATCTGCTTGCTGTGGCACAATCATTCATTGATTTGATTTCTGAAGCAAATCATAATGAATTATGTTGTATTCAATCAATATTATTACTTGAGTAGTAATGTCCACAAGAAGAAGAAGACACTAACTCAGATTCTGATTGGTCAAGAGGCAGGTCATGTGACAGGGTCTCTGATTGGTTGAGTGTGAGGCCATGGATATCAGAGGGGTGATTTTAGTAACACCATATGCTTAACAAGTTTGCTGACTAACATTTTCAATATAAATTCCAATGTAATTACTGACTCATTTTTGTGACATTTTAAGGTCTCTGATTTATAAACACATGTTTGCTATGGTGACTAATTACATTACATGATTTGGTTGCTGTACTGCATGTTATTTAGTTTGCATGACTTACACTTGTGTGTGTACATTACATCATGTTTTATAATAACATATTGCTTACTAATTTCATTGTAACAATTTTTGATTGCTTAACCACCTCTATGTACAATGTTTAATTGATTTTTCAGCAATACACTACATGTAAAAGACCAGAATTCTTTTCAAATTTCTGGCTAATATTTTTCTTATCCATAAAAATTCCTAGCATTTCAACTGTTTACAGTGCACAGTGTTTAATTCATTATAATTACATGAAAGTTACACATCATTTTTTCAATTATGTTGCAAATTTTCCATTGTAAAATTCCATGAGCTTAATTAATTTGCTAATATCCAAATACATAATTGTTTAATTTTCAACTTACATGTTAAAAGTAAACATGGTTTTATGCACAAAGACACAATTTTGTTTCCTAAAAATTATACATAGAATGTTATTAATATAATTTATACATACACACATGTGTGTTTCAACACACAATATTATTATATATTAGTTTTTACACAGCAATATTTCTCTCTCTGCATTTCTTTTGTCAGCTTTGCACACAATTTTTTAGGTTGTATGCATTTGTAGACTGTTACACTTTTCCTCAACTTACACATCTTTTTCAGCTTTATTTGGTTTATGACTTTTGTATGGCAGAATGCATTTACTTGGCTTTTCTGCTTTCCACTGATTTGCCAACTTTCCACAATTTTTCAGCTTTATTTAGTTTTATGACTTTACATGGCTGCATACATTACAGGGGTTTTTCTGGCTTTGACTGCTTTATTGACTTTTGCATGTTTTTTTCACTTTATTTTGGTTTATGACTTTACATGGGGGTATACATTACATTTGTTTTCTGCTTTGTAGCCTTAATGCTTGAATATGATGACACATTCATTGTTCATAGTTGATGACAATTTTTTGCATTGATAGATATGATTTCCAATTGTTAAATTTGTAAACTCTGTGATGTGTTCACTATTCTAAATGTATAAATGTTTGTAAATAAATTAGCCTTATTAGTTAAAAATAAGAAATTAAACAAAATAATTCCATTCAGTCAATTGCAATTAAACAAAGGTGATTAAAACAATTTGAGTTCTAATAGTTCAACATTTGTAATTTAGTTGTTAGTTAAAAATTATTACATATAAATAATTCTGTTCAGTTAATTACAAGTTTAAGAAATTAAACAAAATGAAATTAAACAAAATACTTGATAAGACAATATAGTGCATATGTAATATCCTCTACCAGGCATTATCACTGTTTCTCCTGTGTTACTTTATAACATTGGCTGTGTATTTGCAGGTAGGGATTTCTAACTTAACACTGCTCTAGCTTTCACTTAGTTCCATTAACTTAAATTAACAAAATGTAAATATCCACTATTTAGGTGATGAAACCACACAGTATCTCTTATCAGCCATATTTCAAGTTTGTTATGTTTAATACATGTAGAAAATGATCAGTAGTCAACTAAACGAGAATAAAACCCTTATACCTAACTTAAGTGCATTTTCATGGTCTGGCACAAAGACCCTAGAATCATTCTTGTGATGGATCCAGACCACTACTAAACACAACTTATTTAGCTTGACATTGTATTAAATATTCAAACCATAGCAAGAAAATAATATAAGAATTCCAAATGAATGTCTTTATAAATTGCATACATTGAATTCAATCTATTAATAGTATTTCAGAAAAGTACCTGTTGATTTTGAATTTTAAAATGTTTGTCTGCCTAAATGGCGGCTAAAAATAATGGAAGTGATTTTGCCCCCTTTATTTCAGTAAAAATATTATTATCAACAAATACTAATCTCTAATTAATTACACTTGGTTGCATAATACAAATTAATCTAAACTGATCATATCTTTTTACAATGTATTTTTAATCATAATTATTTTCAATCTTATTCTCCTAATCAACATTAGCAGCTTTGGTTAATCTGGATGATGCTACACACCTCCTCAGCTTGCATTATTTTTAGCACAGCTCTTTCTCCATGTACTAGGGTGTCTGCTTTTTGTATTATTGATTCTGCTTGTTGGTCTTCCCATTTAGTTTTCTTGAATTCTGATTGTTTTGTCATCTTTAGGACTGCTTCTCTCTCTGTGGTTCCTGTGTTTGCATATTTCAGGAGCTTTGCTTCTCTGATGTTTTCTGCTATTGGTGTTATCTCTCACAGTTTATTGATTTTTCTTGAAAATATGCCATAGTATTTTTGGTACAGTTGTATTCCTTTTAACCTGATTATTAGTGTCATTTGTGCATAGTATGGGCTAGATCTTCTCTTATTGCTGTGTCTGGGTAGACAAATGTGAAGACTTCTCAAGCTCCTCATATTTGCCACATCCTTGTAAAAGAAACTAATTTTATCTATTACCTCTTGTTCAGTGATTTCTCTTGGGTTGCTCCTATTTATTCTCATCATAGTTACAATCTCTACTCTCTTCATGACATTGTAGTAGTGGTGTTTCTTCTCCCAGATGTCCATCCATTCTATGTCATTGAATAACATTATCACTTTTGGAATATGACACTCAATTTCATTTTGTAAATCTTGTAGTTGCATGTGTATTGGTTTTCCTTGCATGTACAACTGATACAGGGTTATCACCACTTTGATGTACACTCTCTCATGATTGTTGTTTCTCAACATGATTTTCTTTGACTTCTTATAGTCATCTCATTCTATCATTGCTCTTGCTTTCTCCTTCATGTTAACATATGATTTATATGTGTGTAAAAAAGCTTTGGTGACTTTTACTTCTTTGGGTAGTCTCCATCATGGAAGTATCATTAGTATCAATATTGTCTCCAGTGGTGTGCATATTAAGATTTTCATTTTGATCTGTCTTTTGATTTCCTCTTATGGGCCTGTTGCTAACCCTATTGTGATGGGGTAATTCATTTTACCATCTGTGATTGTGTTCCAGAATGCTTGTGTCAACCCTCATCTGCTCAGCTTCAGTTGTATTTCTTCCTTTATATCTATTCTTGATGTGATACATTCAACATCTATAGCCAGTTGATTATACAGTTTAAGTTCTGTTCTTGTGAAGGCTTCTGTAAACATTAACTTCATCATAGCTACTGTTTGTTGCTCTTTGATTATCTGGTAATTTCTTTCTTTAAACTCTCTAGTCTCTTTCATTACTTTAATCTTGACTAGAAAACATTAATTGTCCATATTGATCCATTCAATTGTTTTTGCTGGGTTCACTTCTCCCCACTTTTCAATGTTTATTCTCTTGATTGTTTGTTGAGTTTTTGGGGACAGTAGTAGTTGTGACAATGTTAACAATTCTTCTTCCTCCCTTATTTCTCTCTGTGATTTTGTCACCATCTTGCTGACTTCCACTGGTTTGGTTATCCTGCATTTCTTTATCATTTCAACACTCTTTATGATTTTAGTAAATGTGAATCACAGACTATCTCTTTCATATTTGATGCCTTCCTTGTCCATCATCAGTTCCACCATTATTCTATAAATCTGCGCCCAGTAGTCTATCTGTAAATCAGCTCTGACATTATCATACTGTTGGTGTCTTTTCCCAGGGGAATATATTTTCTGTTTGCATACAAGCATCTAGTAGATGTTTGGGAATGTCTTCTATAGTTGATCATGTAATAATCACCCCTCAAACTTTTTGCACCTTTGCCATTCTTAACATTTGATCTACCTGTTTCTCAAGATTTTTGTTATATTCTTTTTCTTTCAAGACGTGTATGATTGTCAAATTATCCTTATCCATATTTATTTCTGGGATTTCCACTATCTGGTCTTTGTACACCATTATAGTTTGCATCATTTCCAATGTGAATTCTTCATCAAATATGTGAACCATGCTTCACATGTAGGGCCTCTCTAATGTTTCATTCATGTCTCTAGGGTAGCTTATTATCATGTTCACTTTTAGCCTGTTGTTTGCATCTAGTACTAGTGGTAGATTTCTCCCCTCAGTCTTCACAACTTCCTGTATATGTGCTTTTGTTTCTGGTGATAGTTTTTCAAAAGCATTGTATCACATTTTTGTTGCTGTGATGAAATAGGGATGCAACATTTCTCCATCAATTTTAGACATTATTTTCCCTCTTTTTAGATCATACTGTTCCTTCTGTGGTTGTGTCTGAGGAGGTGTGTAGCTGTTTCATCCTTAATAGTAATCTGCTGGTGCTTGGTTCACAGTCCATAGGCTGTGAATCTGTCTTAATGGTCTCTACTGCTTCACCCTTGAATTGGTTCACAGTTGTTTCCATCAGCACTTGACCAGTTGTGGTTTCTGTGGTGATACCATCAGCCTTGAATCACTTCCATATCTCCAGGGTTCTTCCACCACTTACACATTTCCCTGGAACTCACCACACTTGAATCAGCATTGTGGACTGCTGGAAGGAAAGTTGTTTTGCTGTGCACCAGTTCTCTGTTTGCCCTTTAATTGGCTGTGCACATCTCTGGTGGAAGAGGCTATTTGTCCATTTGTCTCCCTGCTCTTGAATTAGCCTTGGGGACTACTAGGACGCCTTCTCACTCTACATAATCTATTCATTGGTTCTTTATTCTCATCCCTTCTGCCCTTGAATCAACATCTGGTTTGAGAACTTCTTCTCACTCTTCTTTGCCTGTTCATTGCTGAGAGTTCCTCTGGTTATTGATTTCGTCCCATATTTCAGGGTCATATATAGGTTTATCTCTTGCTGTCCTTTGGGGCAGCACCCTTTCCCTATGTTTTCATCTCTAATGTCTGCTGTGAATTCCTCCTCAAATTCTTCCTCAGGTAAGCTATCTAAATCACACATATCATGTATAATTTCATTGCCATTAATTTGGCTTATTTTGAACTCAGCATTCTATCTTTGTCTCTTCAATGTCCATTGTTGCTCTTTTAAGATTTTGAAAATGTAATAGTCTATCATTTTTTAGCATATATTCATTATTTGTAATGTTTGTGTTATCATGTGGGGACCTGACCATACTGTTTTTAGTTTCTGAACTTGGTTTGTGTCTGTGAGTTTCATTGGTGTGAATGCATATACTTTGTCTCCTACCTTATGTGTGTTATTGTAAATTTTATTATTATAATTGTGCTGTTGTCTAACAGCTGATTTCTTTATGTTGTGACAAATCATTTCATGGATCCCTGTGATTAGTTTCCTCAATTGGTTTATGTACGCATTATCCAAACTTTTGCTATAGTTGGCATAATACATTGATAAGGGCATAGCTGCCTCTCTTCCAAACATTGCTTTGAATGGGGTCATTTACAATTGTCAAATGTACCAAAGTATTATAAAAATACTCTAGCATCTCAATGACCTCTCTCCATTTATTCCCTCCTATTCTTGATGTTGCCAGTCTTATTAACTTGATTAGTGTTCAATTGAGCCTCCCTATGGCTCCATTGGCCTGCAAATTATAAACTGTCATCCATTCACTTACTATTTCTAGAAGCCTTGCAATTTATCTCAAACTGGGGCCCCTTATCAGTTATTATTGTTTCCATTGGGCTGAATCATAAAATCCATTCTTTTAATACTATTTCCACTGTTGTTTCTGATGTTGTATTTTTCATTGGGATAATTCTCACATGCTTCATAAAATTGTCCACCATTACCAGTAAGTGTTGATAACCTTTTTTGTCTTTCAACAACATTTCCACATCTATGTGGATTATCTCATTCAGTTGTGTCAAAATGATCTTCTCATGGGGTGCCCTCTGTATTGGGAAGTGCTGCTTATTGTGTAGTAGACATGTAGTGCACTTATTGATTATATCCTCTGTAACTTTCCTCACTGCCATTGTTATAAATCTTGCATTAAGGTTTCTCTGTCAGTGTAATTCCCAGGTGCCCCTTTTGTGTATTTTCCTTATCAACTCCCTCTTAAAATAGTTGGGTATTGCAATCCTGTTGTTGTGGGCCTCTATGTTCAGTAATCCATTATTGTTGATCTTCCATTTATAACATTTGTAGTAGCTGACTGTTAGTTTTGACAGTATTGTTCAGGGTTCTTTTATAATTTTTATGATCTCACTGAGGATCACGTCATCCCTCTGCTTTTCTACTATCTCTTGCTCCAATATTTCCTGTCTCATTAGTATTGGTAACACTGCTTGCCCCTTCTTATCCAAGTTTATCTCAGGCAATCCCTCATATTTGTTGTGCAGTTGGAACTGAAACTGTTTCTTCTCTATATCTAATTTTGCTGCATCTCTTTGGTATTCCAGTAATGACGTCCAGAAGTATGCATTGTTGTGTAAGGTACCCTTCAATTGAAAATGTAAATTTGTTTAAATATTCAATCCACCATGACACTATGCCAGACTTATCTCCTGAGAACTTCTTCAACCAGGCTAGTCCACTGTTTTCTGTGCGCACTCTAAGCTCTCTGCCAATCAAAAAATGAATGAATTTTTTGATGCTCTCAATCAGCGTCAACATTTCCACATTGTTTGATCTGTAATTTTCATCACTTGGCTTTAATTTTCAGCTGAAGAACTGTATGGGAACTTCCTTCCTATCTTTCATTTGTCCTAGTGCCACTCCAATTGCTATTTTACTTGAGTCACAATCTAATATGAATTGCTTATTGTAGTCTGGCATATTCAGGGATGGCAATTTAGCTAATTCTTCTTTGATGTTATCTAGTTCCTCCTGTTCTTGCCATGAACACACAAATGGTACTGATTATCTCATTAACTTGGTCATCTTCACTGTCTTCCCAGTAATGTTTGTGATAAAAGTGCCATAATAATTGAAGAATCCCATTATCATTTATATATCCTTCTTGTTATTTGGTTTTTCTATTTTTTGGATCATCTCCCTTACATTGTCTTTCATGCATATCCTGCTTTTCTCAATCATTCTTCCCAAGAATACTATTTTCTCCTTTAGTATATTGCACTTGTTTTCATTAATGCAGAGTCCTGCATTCTCTAATATCTATCAGCTTCTGTTCTCTCTTTTCAATCACTGATTTTTTTCTTGCCATTGCTGACTTGGTTCCAGGAATCTTCTGTTAGATTCTGATAATTGTAGAGGTGATGTTACTAAATAAAGCAGCAGTTTGCTACCTTACATGTAAAAATAATTAAATAAAATCACTAAGCACTGACACTAGCTGCAATGAAATAAAAAAGAGTTTAAAACTATGTACAAATAAGGGCAGCTTCCTAACCTATGGTAAAAACTAGATATAAAATAATGTTAATATAGACAAAGCCATTTTCAGTCTCATTATGGGTCTAATACCATTAGTAATTTGGATCTAAAATAGGATAATTAATAACTAACATCCCTAAAGTTGGCAATCTCACCTTATTGTGAATTTCTTACTATATGTAGCTCTGCAAGCAATAAATAGCCAGCTAGGCAACAAGTAGAAAACCCCTATACCTATCTATAACTTAAATGTATTGCTCTGATCTAGGCAACAACAATTCTAATCCCTTGCAACAGCCTGTTGATTGTTACAAACATGAAATGCCTAGCTGCACATTTTAATAAATAATCAAACTGATAAAAGATAAGTGAGTAATAAGGAGTTTATTCTCCATGAACCTTTCTTTTTACATGTTGCATATTTATAGCAGAATTTTATAAACATATTTATCATTAAACAAGTACCTGTCACCATTTTGTGTTGCCAAATGTAGAAAGGTTCTGTGTTAATATGGTGGTATCAAAATCAACACGAAGCTTTATTGTCCACATATGATTTGTCAAAAAGTTAAGGTGGCAAATACTTGCTTTACATGACATGGTTTTGTGCTAATTCAATAAAGTACAAAATTAATGAAATCAATTAATGTATGATTTGATCTTAGTTTCCTTTCTGTGTTTTTGTTCTTAGTTGGATTATGCAACAATATGATGATGAGCATGTGGGGGTTACTACCCTGGGTGCTGTTTTCTTTGTGCTGCCTTTTTTCCTTTAGTCATTCATTCATATAGTTTGTAGTGGTGCCCCTTCCTGGTTATGATTCCAGAATCCTGTTAAAGTGCAACAAATACTAATTTCTAATTAATTACACTTGTTTTTATTTGGTTGCATAATACAATGTATTTTTAATCATAATTGCTTTCAATCTTATTCTTCCTAATCAACATTATCAGCTTTGGATTAACCTGGATGATGCAACACATATAAACTTATTTAAAAGGAAAAACATGTTCAGTGAAAAGTGAAATATTACATCAGTGTATAGAAGCAAATAAAACAATACCACATATAAAATTGTTTAAAAGTATATAATGTACCCAGTTATTCTTTGTGTAGATCTGTTTTGAAATTGTTAGCCAAATTTGCTCTGTTTAAGTAGCTTCAACAGCAATGAGTTGATTAGCCACAAATTGATCTTTTTACATTAAAAGTCTTTTAACAAGAGCCCATATCATTCATCTTAAATTCTGTATTTAAAAGCAAAACATATTTTATTAAGCTGCATGATGTGAAATTTAGAACAAAGTGAATAGTGGAGTGATATAAACTTTTTGAAAACAACAATTTAATTTCTAAAAAAAATAATTTTTTTTTCAATTGTTTTGTTATAATATTTTCAGTAAATTTTTTCAAGCAAACAATTTCATTAACTCAATTCTTTTAAATTTTATTTCTATGATGTTTGACCAAAATCAACTTAGTTGTAAAATATATCAAGCACAATTGTGTTATTGAAACTTTGCAGTGTTAAAATACATGTTCTCTCTCCCAGCACCAAATAAGTTAGCCAATGTGATGGAGTTGAAAGAAAAACAAAGCTTCTTTTACAGTTCTTTGGTAATGTTTTTCATTTGTAATTTATTCTATTTACACATTATACAAATAATAGATGTTGTATTTTCCTTAAAAAATCCAGGAAAATTTTTTATTGACATTTAACATGTACAAGAAATCTATTTTCATTTAATTGTATTATTTTAAATATTTAAATGTAAAAATAACTTACCCCATGCTGGAGAAATTCAACCATACTTGACTTAATCTAATTAAAAACTGAATAATGCATTAAATCTTACAACTTGGAAAAAATAATGTCAATAGATTTATTCAATCAAAAACACAAATGTATAGTTATAACTTTAGAGTTTACACAAACACTGCAAACATCAAATGAAATAATTTTGATTACTTCATTCTGTGCAAACATCCAACATGATATGCAGTCTATCAGTCCTTATGAATTCTATTATTTGATCTTGCTCACTACAAAACTTCATGTTTATTCTATCAATATATGATTGTGACACCAGCTTATATATTGGATTTCACTTTTCATAATGTATTATGGGGATGGTACTTTGTTTGAAAAAAATTTGTTAACACTAACAGGGATTTATCCAATAAGGGGAATCAGGTGCTACCAACAAATTGAGGTTCTACAATATTGGTTTGTACCATTAAAACATGATTTCCACTGTATATATCATGTTCATAGCTGGCATTGTTTAATGTATTTGAATAAATTTTTCCATAAAATCCTAAATCCTAACATTACACCAGTCTGGTCTAAATCCACCTCATATTCCAACTTGCTTATTGCTTGTAAGTGTCTACCAACCAATTTAAATTGTATTGAAACACATTCTGGTTTAAGAATGGAGTTTATATCTTTATACAAGTCCTTGAAGCTATGCATAAGCTTGGAATAAAACCACAAACAAATTTTGGTTCAATCTTTTTTCTTCAAACCCCACCACTGTGTCCTAAGAAATTTTGACAGGTATCCTATATTAATAACCACCACATCACATGCATTATTAAAATATGTAGTAAATTCACCCAATCCCAATGGATGGCATACTCCATCTTCTCCACATCTGTCAGATACTAAAGTTACACAAACCATTACTTGTGTGTCAATCTATATGTTTCCCATCAATCAAGTGAACCCTTCAGTTTAGAGCATGTGTATTTATTAAGTAAAAGTGAAAGCTATTTCCCATTTTTGGATAAATTAATAATGTTATTACCTCACATAAGAAATCATTGTCAAGTTTATTAAAAACAAATGTATTTTATAATGAGGTGTGAAGTGATGGAAATCTTTTCTGAAATTAATGTTTTTTTTGTGAAATAAAAAATGAACAATTAATCTCTTGTGCACTATTCACAAATTACATCAATGCAAAAGCATTATGATTAATTTCCAATTGACCTGTACCAGTGAATCTCACTGGATAGCCTTGCTCAGTTCAAAATTCCATGGTATCAATATATGATTTTGAAACTGGTTTACACATCAGATATTGTTTTTCATTGTGAATTACGAGGTTAGCAATAGAGGGCATTTATTGAACATGGGTAAATTGCTACTACCAACATATTGAGGTTCTACAATGTTTGTGTGTATCATTACAATATGATTTCAGCCAAAAATATCACAGTTGTAATTGGCAGTTGTTACCATTTTTCAATATATTTTTCTGTAAAAACCTAGTAGATTCCCAGCTTGCGGAATCTATTTCATATTCTGAATTATTCTTCAATATTAATAAATTGCCAATGGTTCTAAATTTTAATGAAATACCATAGGGGTCTTATGCTATGCACATGCAAATTTCCAATCAGGCTATGTTTCCATCTTTATCCTTTAAAATCCATATTTGGTGTTTAAGATTAAGAAATTTTGATGGGTATCCAAAATCAATTACTGCAAACTCACAGGCATTTTGTAGCATCATCCAAAAAGGCAACTAAAGCTGAATAACGTCGAATGATTATTAATTGAAATTAATTGTAAAAATTTAGTTAATGAACTTTAGTTTATTTTTGTAAAATGCAACTAAGATTTAATATTGGTCAAAATAAGAAACTTGTTAGCCGATCAAGAAATAATTGACAAATTAAATTGAGCAAACTAACACTTACGTATGAACAGCCATATTGGCAGACGAATCATTTGAAATTTAAAATCGGCAGGTACTTTTGTAGAAATTTTATAAATAGCTTTGATTCAACCATAATTTTGATGAACAATAAATTCTTCGGAGTTTATTTAATTTTCATTTCTACTTTATCTGGTTTGATTATTTAATTAAATGTGCAGCTAGGCAAGTTGTGTTTAGTAGTGGCTGGAATCCATCACGGGATCGATTCTAGGGTCTTTGTGCCAGTCACGAAAGTGCACCTATGTTANAGGAGCCCAAAGAAGTACTGAAGAGGAAACATCCAATCACTTAGTCACCTAAACAGTGATAGTGAATACTCAATCATTTTATTAACATAACTAGTTAATACTAGAGGATAGTCTGATGGTTTGACAATGTAGTAACACCTCACCCGCGAATTACTAAGCACTCATTATCAGTAATCAGACACGGCGTAATAAGCTAGGTGGAGGATGTTACAATTTTATATCAGATTGTCCAAATATGTTGTCAATTCTTTTAATCCATCAGGACAACATACCCCAGCCTCTCAACATTTTTCAGATAATAATGTTACACTAACCATTATGCATACCACCTGTCTATGAGTTTGTTATCAACCAATTGAACTTGCAATGTAATGTCTACATATTTTATTAAATTGTACATGTGTTTTTTTTATCAAATACAAGTTTTAGAAAATTTTATTAAGAACATTATCACACAAAAATCATTAATAAATGGTAAATTGGTAAACACAGGCACTGCTGGTATATTATTAAAAAATAAAAATGCACAAAATATACAGTAAGCACCTTGTAATCTTGTTTTTCTATCACCCTCATAAACAAAAAATCCTGGATAGGAGGTGTGACAATAGCATTCAATTTTGGGATAATGTTATAAGGGACATCTAAGAGAGTCTTTGAAAATTAAATTGCCATTGTCATCTTGTATAATCAACAGCCAATGTGTACCAGGGCAATTGCATGGACTTGCATTTGTAGTTAAAAATGAGCCTTTAACCAAACTTGGTTAAATATCATCTGAGGGATGTACACCATAAAATCAAAAGTGGAGTGAGTGAATTTGCAAGGAAATGCATCTAATCTTGTCAGCATTCTTTAGATATTTAAATAATTGTAAAGTCTCCAATGTCTAAATTTAACATAGAGCCAAAACAATAAAGATGGTACATGACTTAAAATTGGTAAATTACACCAAAATCTATAAAATATGAGATATCTATTGCCAATTTTAAATTCTCTTTTAACAAAGCCATAGCTATCATGGTAAATTGCACGTATTCTAAACAGTTTTGACCATTTCAAAAGTAAGTGTAGTCTTGAATTATCAATTCCAATCAATCCAGTATAGGGGTTCATTTGCAAAACTTTTCAACACTGACATTGTGTATACTGTATTTCTGTAATAGATAGTTTGTTACATGTGCAAACTTTAAATGTGGGTCCTTGCTAAAGAGAATATGATCTTCCACTGCTCAAATTTCATCAAGTTTCAACATCATTCTACAATTCAATGATTTGCAAAACACATTCTTACCCCTTTATAACCTTTCCCTATTTATCAATATAGACTTTGGAATTGGTCTTCCCCAAAATGATAACTTCCATCAATTCAGTGAGTGTGTTTTTAAAATCCAGTGTTAAATGTATATTTGAACCACTCAATTCAGGATACAAAACCTCATTGTTGGCCTCTGCAATGCTAGTCAGATCAAAAACCATAATCACCTGTTTGTTATACTGTGTGTAGGGTATTCCACCACCATCATTATTTATCCCCAAAGCTTTTATTGATTGATAATATGCCTGTGCATATTTGTCATTTCCAACTAACATGGGGGTGTATGCAATGTTTGATCCTCTGTGGGTTATAGTAGCTTGACAGAGTCCTCTAAATTTATATGAAAACAGGTTTGTAAAGATTGTTTCTGTAAACTGGTAATTTGGAACAATTGCCATGACCAGTTCATTGGAAAAAAACATTTTCTCTAGTAAGTGTGTTCCAGCCTGCTGGAATTATAAATGTACATGTAACAATTCTTGTAAAGTGGTATGTAGCAGGAATAATCAATAGCATTTTTTCAATTGCCAAATGCACACCTTCTGTAACTCCAAGCTTTCTTAGAGTTATGAAGGCACCCATCATTTGCATTTTGTAATCTGCATTTACATCTGCAATTATGGAAAAGTTGTTGTGTGATCTGAAAAGCTTTAGCTGAACATCAACACTGGGTATTAGTAGTTTTTCACATTGGAAAAAATCAATTGTGAGAGGGCCATAGAAGCTTGCCACCTGGCCTACCCTGGTTAGCACTCTATGTCTATACTGACCCTCTTTTTCATCAGCTTCTTTTATCAGTTTATCAGGGTGTTTCTCATAATAATACCAACATGATGTTAATATTGAAGTCTTGTTGGCTGCACTTTTTGATAGTTCATAACCATATGTGGCTGTACCACATCACACATCTGTAGTAAAACTCCATTTGCATATAAACTATAATTGCTAAACAAGGAGTACAAGGCATTATTTGTTTATTTGTTAACCAAACTTGATCTTGTTTTGTATCTCAGCATCATCCCAAACTAGGTTCCCACCATCACTTTTGCATACAATTTTCACTGATAAACCAAGATGTATACTTTGCAAATCAATGTATTCATTTTGCTCCAACCTGAAATTAAATTCAATGAGTGGCCCATTAAAACCAGACGTTGGGAAATATTCCTGTGTACTACCACCATTAAAGTTTATCAACACTTTATCACATTTGAAAATATCCAAGCAAGAATGAGTGAATGTGGTCATGACAGGGATCAAACTAATATCAACTAATAATGTGTACAGCTATTTATACCAAATTCTTAAAAATGTCAGTTTTCTTTATGAAGGTTTCTTTTTCACTAAGCATGGACTAGGTTTATTTTGTTTTTTTCTTGGGAACTGTAAATTGTTTAATTCAATGTTTTGTTTTCATTGTTTTTGTTATCCTCCCTGGCTCAGAGAAGCCATTACCACTATGCTCATTATTCCTATGTTGTTTATTAAATTGATCCCTGACTTTTTCACATTTTTGCCAGAGAATATGTCATTTAAACCCAAAATTGATTCATCCAAAATCTCATTACCAAAACTGCTTAATACATTTTTCAAGGGTGGAATCATTTTTAATGCTAGTAGCATAACAACCTGCCTAAGTGTAGTAATCACTCCAAAGCTTTTTTGATGAGTTATTGCTGTAGGGTTTCTACCATTCACTTGTTCACTATAATATTGCCCCATACTAAATGATTTGACAATTACATGTATAGGTGATTTATACTATTCTATTCTTGTCCATGCACACTTCCTAATAACTCTAGTCAATTCCCATTGGTAGAATTTTCCTTTAATTATTTCATCACCAGTGTAGCATAATCCAAGAATTAATGCTGCTAAATATAAATGAAGAAGAGATTAGTTGGTCAAGGAAGATTATCATCAAAAAATGATTAAATTAATATTAATTGTAAAGCAAATTCAGTTTAGATTTATCATCATTAATTTTGTAAAATTCAACTAAGAAACAACATTTACCAAATAGTATTTGTTGAAACAATTTGGCAAAACTAAGGGGGCAATATGGCTTCCATTATTTTTCAGCCATCTTGGCAGATGATTCAAAATTCAAATTCAACAGGTACTTTTGGATCTGAAACTGTAAATAGAGAAAACTGTTGAAGTAAATTCTTTGAAAATCTTATCTTTAGATTTAATTTGGTTTGCTTAGTATTAAATCATGTCAAGCTAAATGGCTAATGTATTAGTAGTGGTGAGGGCACACATCAGGAGTGATTCAAGGGTCCTTGATCCAAGCCATGAAATAACAAAAACCTCAGAGAAAATGGTTGGATAACTGATCATAGGTTATTATATTTTATATTAATTAGACTATGTAGGTGACATATAAGTAGACTGATAATGAGACTAAGCATGTATTATTAACTAAGTGTAAGCTAGGAAGCTGCAAATAATTATCTATTTAATTATTTAAATTAATTAAAGCCAATAGTTTTCAGTAATGGCTAAATGAATATTTATTAAGCAGCTAGTGACACTGTCCAGTTGCAAAGACAAATGACACATTACAAATTGAGTTTAAGTCAGTAACAATCCATCAATGATGAAGATAATTACTTGTTGGAAGATTCAGAGATCAGAGTCAGCCAGGGGCCTTACAAAAGATCATCTATCAGGAGAACTGCAACATTGTGTCCACACCTAAACAGTGTTCAATTATGATATGGCTAATTAACGTCAACTAAGAAGTATCAATAGAATAAAGCAGTTAGTAAAGAGTACATCCCTACCCACACTTAACACAGAATTGCAATCAAAAGGAATCAGTCAACATGAGTTAGAGCTTGGTATTAGATGCTACACCAGTATCACTACTATTTGACTTTAGTTCATATGAAATAGGGATCATGGGAAACACTTTGTTCATTTTAAAAACCTCTGTTTGAAATTGTGGTGAATAGCCTTTTCAAAATGTGTAATCAGATTTTGAAATTCTTACCAATTCATCAAGGTGATTCAACACTGGTCAGTAATGCTTATTACTAACAGTCATTAGTTTTCCAACCAAGTATGGTACATGTTTTTTTCTTACAGAATTTGGAGACATGCCTATTGTATGATTTTTTTGATAAAATATAACAAACAAGTAAGTACTTTATCCCTCTATTCTATGATACTAGACTTTCAACTACTGCCAAATCCATGGTCCATATTTTATCAATGTCAAATGCAATAACATGCTGACGTGGGAATTTTCTCACAGCTGACTTGTGTAGAGTGTATATATAATTTGTTGTAAGGAAATTTTGTGCATTCTCCAGAGTTATTTTTGGGAATTTCAATTTAGTTTTGTGATACAACTCATAAGCACCCCCAAAACTAGCAGATGATTTTAATGATGTGTACAACTGATGCAAGTGTTTATTCATTACAATTAATTCCAAACCATAAGTTCCTTTCTATTTATAGCCTCATAAACACGATTATTTTTAACCAGATAGGTGGGGATCATACCAATGTCTTTTAAAATTGCATGCACACATTGATTCAGTCTTTTGTTTGGTGTTTGGAGAGCATTTTTGAATTCAGTAAATGATAATGAGCCAGCTCTTGTATAAATTGTATCATTGTGTAGAAGAGTGCTTGCATTTGAATTGTTTAAAAAGTTTTTTAATTCATCACCACCTGTGTTATCTTGTTGACATTGTCATTGTTGTGAGGATTTTTGAACAGCACTGCATTTTACCTGTATAGCATCTTGAATGAAGGGGGTTTTCTGCATACTGTCACCATCAATACATTGTTATTGACAGCAATTTGATGTTAATCTATTGTAATTTTCCAGAGAAATAAGGACAATTTCAACTGCAAACATTGTATGTAATGATTTGAGATTATAATGCATTTAAATGTTATATATAGTTCATCATAATGCATAAAAGACAATTCAAAAATGCTAGTACATTTGACATTCTTAAAATTTTCAACTTTTTTACCTTTGAATGTTTTAATAGGGCAGCCTCTGCATACTGATGATATTTTAGAAATGAACTCTTTTCATCACCAAGTGGGATAATTCTGTGCTGAATGTTAAAAATGATCCTACATACTAAATTTAAAGTTTGATCATCTCCTAGGAGCTGTATCTTAGACTTTTTCAAGCATCCCATTAAGAATTTGTAAATGATGCATTCTTGAATCATTTCCATAGAAAATTTGTCTACCTTCAAGGTTTGTTGAAAGATGTCATTCATTTGGAATGTCCTGAGCAAAATTTATAAGCAAATAGCTGTATGGTTTGCTAACAGCCTTTTTATCTATCTGAGTTCCTAAAATTCTAATCTGCACTCTATCATGCACTGAATTAAAAAAAAATATTCCACAAGCATTTTCCTGAATTAGACTTGAATAGTGTCCCTTTGAAAAAACTGAATGTGTGATTAACATCATCCTGCAATTTAAATGTCTTCCAGCTATAACAAGGTTAGCAAATGCCTCTGATTGTAGCACAGTTTCACCCATATCATAAAAAAATTATTAACAAGTTTTGAACACCATTTTCACTTAGTAAACTTTCTGTAAATTCCTTGAAAAACTCTACATGCTTCATTTTCATTTTAAATTTGTTATAAATATTATTTTGGAAGTGATGATAAAAAACAATTGCTTTGGAATATCTATCAAAATAATCTTTATCAATTAATTTCCAGAGAAAGCTTGTTTTTCTTGAATTTGATGGACCACTGCAAATTAAAAACATCTGACCTTTTCATGAAGGAACAACATTAAAAGTGGGCATGCCTTCTTTATAATGAGAATGAGTAGAAATTTACATTAACTTATATATTTTTTAATTTGAAAAGCAAGCACATCAGTTCAATTAATTCATGTTTCTTCCTTATGTTATCAAAATGTAGAAACATTACAAGCATGCATTCATGTTTATTTAATAAATTTTTTACTCTCTACCAATTGTTATTTGCTTTCTCACAAGTGTTTTATTATCCATGTTGGTAAAACAACTTTTTAATCATTATTTCATACAATTGAATGTGATTTTTACAATTATTGTATTAAGGGAATTAATTAATTTTGGCAGATGGAATTAAAGAGATGCATTTGACACTGGAGAATTAGAATAATAGTTGACATGAAGTGATATTTTCCAGAATATAAAGAACAGCAAAAATTGATACCAGGTCAGAGATTGAAGGTAATGTGTTTTGGTTTCAAGCAAATCTACATGCAAATAACAAAGGTATGTTGTATACTTTTCCATATTTCATTTTCACTGTCTCTATATGCTGATGTAATATTTTACTTTTCACCAAACACATTTTTCCTTTTAAATAAGTTTATATTTGCTATGTTATTTTATCAAGTATTTTGTTTAATTTCTTAAACTTGTAATTAACTGAACAGAATTATTTATACATAATAATTTTTAACTAACAAATAAATTACAAATGTTGAACTATTAGAACTCAAATTGTTTTAATCACCTTTGTTTACATGCAATTGACTGAATGGAATTATTTGGTTTAATTTCTTATTTTTAACTAACAAGGCAAATTTATAGACATTGTTTTCACATGTGAATAATACATTATTTACAAACATTTATATGTTTAGAATGGAGAACACAGCATGGAGTTTACAAATTTAACAATTGGAAATCATATCTATTGATAGAAAAAATTTTCAACAACTATGAATAATGAATGTGTCAACATATTTATGCATTAAAGTTACAAAAGCATAAAACCCATATAATGTATACACCCATTCAAAGTCATCAACCAAATAAAATGAAAAATGTGCAAAGTTGAGAAAAGATGTAACAGTCTACAATGTGTGCAGTCAGGAAAAATCCATATACACCCAAAAAGAAATGCAGAGAGTATAATAATATTGTATATTGAAACACATGTGTGTGTATAAATTATATCAATAACATTGCATATATAATTTTTAGGAAATGAAATTATGCCTTTATGCATAAAACCATGTTTTAAATTTAACATGTAAGTCTATATTCCATGTTTGTAGTGTTAATTCACTTTTATGCATAACCCAATGTTTTACTTTTTCCAAAAATGTAGCTTGTTTTTATTTTGTATTATGCATGTAATGAAATATTTCTTGTTTTTTCTGTATTTGAATATTATCAAGAAAAATTTTACATAAGGAAATTTTTTAAATTAAATAGCAATGCATTTGAACATTTGCATGTATCATATAGACTCCCAATTTAAATTACAGCAAATGTATAGTTATACTGATCACTATAAACGTGTAATAAATTACATTTTGTATTGTTTTAAAAATGAAGGTTTAACCACATACATTTATTAAAATATTAGAAATTCCAAAGTAGTTTATGGTTTTTTCTGAAAATTAATTTGTTTTCTTACTGAGATTACACTTTTAACAAGTATTATTATCTCTCTGATTGAAACATTTGTGATTAAGTTTTACTAAATAAAAAAATAAGTATGTAAAGTAAAACATGTAAACTAAATTGATGTGGTATTTTCAATGTCATGTATGTCAATAAAAAACAAGTATGTAAAGTGAAATGTGTAAACTAAATTAATGTGTGATGTGCTAACTCCAATGTCATGTATGTTAATAAAAAAACAAGTATGTAAGGTAAAACATGTAAACTATGTTAGACTACATGAATACATAATAACTAGTAAAAGTATATGACTATACAACTTCCATGACGTCAGTACAACACCACATGGTCAAATGCCATCCTCTCAACCAATCAGAAAAAGTGAAACAGGCTTCTACCTCCTCTCGACCAATCAGAAAAAGTGGAATGGGGTTTCAGCCTCTCTAACTACTTTCTTGATTCTTGAATGTTGTTTTAACACAAACTAACAATTTATAATTTGTGCAATTATAGAGATATAATTTCATACAATAAAGAATGAAATTCATTCATTAAAAAATTATTGGGCAAGCATTTACTTGCCTTGTTTACATGTATGAGCCGCTATGTTGAAATCATCTTGCAGCATACATTTGGAAATCCTTATGATTTATTTAATTTGCTTGTAATTTTACAGCTTAGATGCAAAAATCCCATTAGTAGTATAAACCTTTTGTACTGTAAAAGTTATGCTTTCATCAGATTAACTACATCAAATAAAGGTTAGTTGTAACAAAAATGCACATTAAATAACAAAAGGTTCTAGTAAAGATTATAATTAGTTAGTTAGTCATTGTAGTTTCATTGCCTTCTATTTCCTTTTTCATATTACAAAACACCATTGATTTTAACCAGTGAGATCATCACTGCATTTGCCATACAGAAATTTAGCTAATTATAAACATTTCAATAATTCTATGCAAAATTATTTCCATAAAGAATTTATTGATACTGAATCTATTGCAACATGGTTAGTGTCATGAACTTCTATAGAAATTCATGGTTAACTCCAATAACAAATTAATGAAACTAGTGGTGACAAATTAACAAAACATTTAAGCAACAATGATACATGTTTGTATTGTCTTTTTGTAACAAATCTGACACACTTGGAAGTCAGTTTAAATAGCTTGATTATCAAATCAAGATTAATATAATGACGAACAGGTCCATATATTATTCATACTTTACTTTAACTGCATAGTTGAATAGCAACACATTTTCTAAGATAGCCAAGGTTTATATACCTTTACAATAAACTCAACAATATTGAATTAAATTAATATCTTTTTCAGTCCTCAGTATTCCCAATATTTTTTAACAACTTTCAGTAAGCTATTATTTACATTAAAATCATACAAAGCACTGTGGCTATTACACTAATATTCATTAATTAATTATTAGCCAAAATATATTATTCTGAAAATGATGCTAATTGCATTAAAAGTGTGTTTCTATGTGCGGCCTCTTGCATCCTAAATTTTAACGTTCAATTTCTTCATTTCCCAACATTTGGAGACAAAATAGCCCAAAAATTATTGTAGTCATTTTAATATTCAATTTTGGACATAAAACTATGACTTAGCAACAAATTTATCAGAAATAAATTTTTTGTAACCACATAATGAAATTTCTTGAAAACGTCACCTAAATTGCATACAATAACAACTTACAGGTATGTGAAAATTGCTTACAGGTCTACAAATTATTTTCTGGTCGTTCAGATGAACATTGCAATTTCAAATTAATATTTTGGCTTGCTTTGGTCCAAAGTCAAATGATCAACTTCCACCCAAATACTTTTTTCAGCTGTTTTAACAAAATTGCTAATAAATGTACAACTAAAAATCACTAATCATTATTCTAATTCAAATTGATTAAAATTCACAAGATCAGAAAAGGTGTCTTTATGCTTGCACCCTTTTATTGGAAAATGAGGCTGACAGGAATTCTTTTGTACATGCATTCTGCTACAATAAGCAGTTCTAGGAGTTTCCAAAGTTGTTATCAAACCAAATAATCATATTTTTTAAGAGAATTGTGAAATTCCATGAGACTTTTTAAAATAATTTTTTGAAAATATTTTGCAACTTCAATTCCTTGAATTAATTCAATATTCTTTATCATAATTGTCTTGTAAATTTGAAAAGAAATTTTGCATAGACTGAATGCTACATATTTGAGTGTTTGATTTCTTAATAATTTGCAAAATGTTGTTTTCATTGTTTACTAGTCTTTTATCTACATGATTTTCCAAATGATTTTTTGTTTTTAGTTTCTCTTCTTTCTTCACCTTCACAAACATTTACAATTTTTCTGTTGCAGATAGTAAAATTTCTATTGTAAAGATTCTTCCCTCATATAACTTACTTATTATTTTCAATTTGATTTATTTTATATTTGATGAGTTTAACATCTGTTTCAATGTGGTACTGGTAAATTATGCACATAACTTTTAACATGCCTAAAAGGCCCATGTTTAGTATTACGTCATGACGTACTAAAGCTATCAATTACTTGAACATTTCAATTATGATATGTAATTTCCTCCAACTGAAGCAAATATTGAATGTATGATACAATAGTTCTAGAAGATTAGTGTTCTGTTATTGCTGTTGAATCGCGAGATTAATTAGTTGTAGACCAGTAATTCAGTATTCTGACTCCATTAGAAGTGTACTTCATAGCAATAGAAATAAATGATATAGACCTAATTCATCTCTGATTCCATCAAAACCAACTATTGGTAATTAACATAACTGAGCTTTCTTTAGGTAACAAGAAGAGTTGTGTTCACCAATTCCACCCTGCATCACATCATAGATCCATCATGAATTAAGTGTTTTAATGGAAATAAATATTTGTAGTTTATTCACAACATTATAGGTTTTTAAAGATTTTTATTAAATTACTTTCAATTTCATCAATCGATTAACAAAATTGTTTATTATTGAAAATATTTGAAAAATCTCTTTCAAAGACGTTTAATCAAGTAAAACCGAAAAATAGAGTTGTACCTAAAGGAAGTTGGACTTCCATTCACAACCCGATGCCCTTGGAAGTTATTGCGAGATTCCCATGATATTCCAACTGGGTACTCTTCAGATCTCTATATGAAGATGGCATAGTACAATGGTTCTGCCCACACCCGTGGAAAAAAGTGACTGATATAGATTTTCAAAAAATAAACATTTGTTGTTCAAATGCTAGTATTAAATTTATCTCAAATTACATATTAACATGACTGAAAATTTAATGAGCTTTCATAAACTATATTATAAGCTTCAGATAATATTGATTTTGTGCCTATATAATAACATGTTTCAACTGCGCCCTACTAAAATCACAGTGACAGGGTTCGAGGCCTATATTCATACCCGGGGATTTTCTTCAAATTTAGTATTTTTATACCATTCCTGAACTCCATAGTACACTATTGCCAAATTCCGCATTTTTTACATGGCTGGTAGCAAGATCTACTGTTATTATAGTATGTCTTGCTGGTAATCAAGCTTGATAGGGTCTGTCTGACCATATTTTCAAATTGTTTCTTAAATTTGACTTTTTAAAACTGATTTCTTAAAATCATAATCTGTCTGCATTTATGTAGAACATCAATTCCCAATTATCTACTGAACAAATAAATTTTTAAAAAATCTTAATAAAAACCTAATTAAATGACAATAATAAATAGCTTGGTAAGAATCATTTAATTTGTGAAATTAACTTCCTCCAACACTAGGTTTGCAAGATCAAAAATAAAAGTCCCAAACTCTGATCTCCAATGTAGTGTTCTGAGGATAAGAAAATATTGTGTGTCCTTGCCCAGCCTCAAGACGGGCTCCAATCACTATTCCAATGTCTTCATCTCCATTCTAGTTTTCAGAAGTAATTTTTTATTCATTTAAAATTTAAAATAACAATGCACTCCATTGATAATAAATCTTATTCATTACAAATGTATCTGTTAGTTTTTGAAGTTTCAATTCTACAAAATATCTGGAACTTTGTGTGGTGAAACTGAATTTTTATAAGGTTCTGGAAATCTAGGGTGGTTACAGAATAACCTGTTTTATAATAGGACCAAGATCTAATTTGGTTAGGATGAGCAAAAATTCAGTCCAAAACAACAGTGTCTAGCTATTCTAAATGTAAAATTTCAGGCTAGACTTGTATAAATCGTCAGCTTAACGAAAATACAATGTAAAAATTAATATTTACTATTTGCAAAATTATCAGCTCTAAATAGAGTAGAATGTAACTGAGTCTTTTGCCCAATTAAAATGCGTTGCCTTGAATTACCTACGTGACAAGTCAATTTCCAGTGGCGACGGCTATGGGTGGGCAAGGTGGACTTGATCCACCTTGAAAAAACACAATATTTAATGGCAATCAATACTAATTTATTACCTCTATTTTGAATTAAATAAACAGAGTATGATATTACAAAAATAATGTACATATAGATGTAAAGAGATAGCTTATCTAAAATGGCAAAATATTAAAAAATAAAAACAAATATTACAGCAGTTAGTACAATTTGTAATGCAATTTTCGGCCGCTTTGCGTTGAGTTCTAAATTTCCAGTTTATCCAATCAGAATTGTTCATCAGAAGGCGGATCAAATTGCACCATTCTCTTAAACAATACGTATGCAATATTCAAAACCAACGGCCAATCAAAAACTGGGCAAGCTTGCAAAGGTGGAATAACATGAAATAGTACACCTATCGAGAAACAAGTGTTCGGAATTAATGCAATCGTGCGTAGTGCCTACAAAAGGTGGTGTAAGCTGTGAGACGAACTTTCTCTGTTTAACCACTCTACATTAAATGTCACTTCAATCGCCTATCTCCTCAAAGCTGTGGCCAATTTTTAAATTTAAGCTATTTTTCAAATTCTACTTGTAGACGCCCTAAAAAATTTTCAAAATTGAAAAAAAAGTTTTTTTCAAATTTTATCGATGAAAAATCGAATAGTATTAAAATTTTGAAGATAGGATAGATACTGAACAAGCTATGGCCTACTAAAAATAGCCTACTTTGTAAAACATTTCCAAATCTTAGAGGTTTTTTTATATACATCTTATGTTATAGCTACCATTTTAAAGCTGAAGACAACTTTCACCTGATGTGCTCTATCAAACAGTATATAGTATGCTAAGATCCGCCCTTTTTTACGATTTTATTAAAATATTGACAAATGCCTGCTTTATTATTTTAAGCATTTTGGCAAATTCTTGAATTGCATGAAAAGTTTATGTTGTGTACATATTTTGAGGAAACTATAAAGATATTAGATGAGGATCATATCGACACTATTGAAAATTCTCAAACTCTCGAAGTTTGTAATTGAGTATTTCATTTATTATGGGTCATATTCAAATTCTGTTTGCTTTTTAAGATGCGTAAGAAAAACTGCTTTCAAATGGTATTTAAAATATTTAATTTTAACAAGTGCAGGTCTCATAAACATTTTTAATCTATAATCAGCAGGCCATAGACATGGATAGACTCAATATATTGTCTAGGATATGGGGAAATAGGTGAAACATTAGAAACATATACCTTTATTCTGTTAAAACTTCCGGAGAGGTGGATTAAATGAATAAATGTGATCAAAAGCATACCATAACAATCCTACTAAGATCCTTTCCTAAGAGCCTCAACTTCATTATGATTTGGAAACATTATTGAAATTTCACTTTCTAATACCTATTTCAACCTTCTTGAACACAAAATCACTGTTTGAAAATAAATTTAACATAATTTCATTTTACTTGGCACTGGGCTGCCTTGGACTGACAATATATACAAACAAAACAAACACAAACACTGCAAAGCCTATTATATTTGTTGTCAGGTCAGTCATAAGAAAATAGATGAGCTTCTTCAAAATCTAGATTTTTTATATTTTAGGTTCCTGGTTTAAAGCGTTTGCTGCTTGGTTTATATAGTGGTCGAGAGATCTTAATTTCATTGTTACGTTTTCATATTTAAATTATCATGGATTTTCCTCAAAATTATGAGCAAATTTATTCATGTATCAGTGTAATATTTTCTGAAAACTAAAAATATAAGAATATTATAGTTTTGCATTTAGTGTAGTCCACCCTACACATATTGCCACACGCCACTACTGTCAATTTCGCACTGATAATAATAACACACTGTAAGCTCAGATACAGACTGCTAGTGCAAACCACTAGAAGAATCAGTTATTCTTAATGAACGCTACTATATTATAATCTAAACCTGGATTAAAACCTTAGTTTTGGGATAGTAGTATAATAATAGTTCCTTCCCGTTCCACTTTTTTCTGATTGGTCGAGAGGGGGAGTCCAGCCTGTTCCACTTTTATCTGATTGGTCGAGAGGGGTGGCCTTTGACCTGAGACGTCGTGGATATTGCCGGGGGTGTTTTGCTGACGTTATGGATGTAATTTTACTAGTTTTTGTGTTATTTATGTGATCTAATTTCCCACATTAACTTACATTTTTTAGTTTTTACTTTCCCACATTAACTTACATTTTTTTTAGTTTTTACTTTCCCACATTAACTAACTTAACATTTTTTATTTTCCCACATTAATTTACTTACATGTATTACTTTCCCC
>CABFPE010000399.1:0-26223 GCA_900660155.1 Hofstenia miamia | reverse complement strand
GAACAGTTAACTCTAAGTTACATAAGTTAACAGAAGAAACTAGTCAAGCAGTAATAACATGTAAATCCTTACCTGCAATAACACAGCTAATGTTATACAGTAACATTAGATAAACAGTGCTAATGCCTGGTAGAGGATGTTGCAGTTTCTTGAATGATTTTACATTTTCCAATTTTCTTATATTCAGTGGCAATTTGTTCCATGTGCTGCAGGATTTTTATGTTACAGAGTTTTTCCAGTATTTGCTCTTTATTTGTTCATTATTTATGCATGCTTTTGCTCTGTTGTTAAATGTCATGTATTTACTCAGAACACCATTTGATTTAACAGAGTTATATGTGTATACCAACACATCATACTTTGTCTGGTAAGGAGGTGATAACAAATGCATGGCATTGATTATTTCAACTGTTTGATATTTATTACTATTGAACATTATTCGAATGCACCAGTTGAGCATCCTATTTATATGTTCTTGCCCATTCAATGTTATACTGTTTAATAATACACTTGTGTATGTATATTGACTCAAAACAAAAGCATATATGAGAGCTTTATTCTGTGTGATGAATTTTAGCTGTTTTAGGAATTGAATGCCACTCACCATTTTCTCCCTTTGTTGGCAAGGAAACCACTGTATTTGAAAGATCTATCAATCTCCATGCCCAGGTATGATACAGATGGCATGTTGCATATCTGTGGTGAATCCTTGGAGACTATTAGACTCATTCTATTAAATAATTCTTGGGTTTGTTTACTGGAGAAAATGATAAACTGCGTCTTTTGTTTGTTCATTGTTAACTTGCTCTCCTCAAGATATTTTGTTACATGCTGTATGTTATTCTGCAATTGCTTGGTTGCTATTATTTGACTTATGTGTCTGTTTATTATACAGATGTCATCGGCATACTGAATCAGTTCCCCGTCTGTTAGGCAATTGTTAATGTCGTTGATGTATAAATTGAAAAGTACAGGGCCTAAGACACTGCCTTGTGGGACACCTCTGTTTGTACAGATATATGAAGAATAAGTGTTATTGATACGGACACATTGTTGTCGATTCTGTAGAAAGCTTTGCAAGAATTGTCTTGCATCATGACAGAATCCGTACAAACTTAGTTTATCGTCTAGTAACTTGAAGTCAATGCTGTCAAAAGCCTTGCTCAGATCTAAGAGCGCTACACTGCTACAGATGTTATTATTAAGGGCGTTGTGGGTGCTTTCAGTAAGTGTTAATAGAGCATCTAATGTGCTTCGTTNTCCCCATCTGTTAGGCAATTGTTAATGTCGTTGATGTATAAATTGAAAAGTACAGGGCCTAAGACACTGCCTTGTGGGACACCTCTGTTTGTACAGATATATGGAAAAAGTGTTATTGATATGGACACATTGTTGAAAGAATTGTCTTGCATCATGACAGAATCCGTACAAACTAAGTTTATTGTCTAGTAACTTGAAGTCAATGCTGTCAAAAGCCTTGCGCAGATCTAAGAGCACTACACTGCTACAGATGTTATTATTAAGGGCGTTGCGGGTGCTTTCAGTAAGTGTTAATAGAGCATCTAATGTGCTTCGTTTTTCACGAAAGCCAAATTGAGAGGGTGCCAAAATGTTATTCTCTCTCAAGTGTTCATTGATCTGTGAGCATAATATTGTAGAATCTTGGGCTGGTCGGGAAACTTAACTAGAAACTCTGCAGAAGGTTTAAATAGTGTTTACAGTACAGCCACGATTCCAGGAAACATAGAACTTATAACTTATAGATGTAACGGAGCATCCAAAAGTAAAGTGCTTAACCTATTGACTCATGCTACCCTATTTGTCTCACTTTTTAATTTCTATCTCACTTCAGAAAATACAAACTCTCATTTTCATTGTTATCTCTCAGCTCACTATTAAATAATCTGTAATTGCCAGATATTCATGCTAGCCAACGGCATGGTATCATCACAGTGTTAGGTTTTATAAGTGCATGTACATGTTGAACTACAAAAGAGAGATTTATTATTTCCTTATACATAACCATATATGTAACTTAATGAGTCCACAATTCGGACTGGGTAATCAACAGACCCCCAGAAGCAACTTGTCGCCCCATGCTAGTGAAAGCTCTCCCGAATTGTTGCTGATCTTAAGCAATAAGTTTCATAAAGATAATAAATAAATAGAAAATACAATGGTAAAGATGGCAGTTGAGAGTAGATAAAATCTATTAAGCTATCACTACATTTCTCTCAGGTTTCATACAAATGTTTAACTATTACCTGCCTTTGTTTACAATAATCAGATGTCAACATAGTTTAACATGATCAACTTCTTTTCCTTTGCAAAATTCAATTTGAGCAATAATAAGCACCATCGAGGGGCATCAAATTAGCAATAGCAACCTGAGATTGAAAATAACTACTGACGTCATAGTGACGTAGAAATACAGAATAAATTTTAAAGAATAAAATCAACAAAGTCCCCGAGCGACTCTACACTATTTGGTTAATGTTCTTTCTTAGTTGCATTTTACAAAATGCATGAGGCTAAAATTAGATTGATTTTTATTTACAATTAATTCTATTTTAATCATAATTCAATTTGATGTTAATCTTCTCTGACTAATCTCTTTCTTAGTCATTGCCAAGGATGTAGTTGCCTCTCAACTGAACATGGCTTTGAAGGGGCTCACACCAGTGGTTGTGTGAACTGAAGTGTTGTAAAAGTACTCAACGCATTCTACAATTTGCCTCCATTGTTTTCCTGAAGCTCGGGATAATGCCACCTGAATCAATTTTATAAGGGTTTGGTTTAACCATTCCACCAACCCGTTTGCTTGGTGATGGTAAGCAGTGGTCAATTCGTGAATGACCTCTAGTTCTTTCATCAGCACGCGTAAAAGATTACTTTCAAATTGAGGACCTCTATCAGAAACTAATTTGTGCATGGGTCCATATTTTAAGATCCACTCTTTAATTATTTTGTTGGCAACTTTTTCTGCAGTTGTGCTACTTAAAGGAATTATGTGGGCGAACTTGGTAAAGTGGTCTATCATCACAAGTAGATGCTGGAAACCCTGGTCGTCTTTAGATAATTGTTCAAGATCAACATGCACTAATTCATTTGGGCTCTCTGCAGACTGTAATTCCATTTCAGCTCTTTGTTGAGGAAAGTGATGGATGTTGTTGAGTAAACATTTTTCGCATTTATCATCTGTTATGGTAGCTCGTATCCCAGTGGTGACATATCTTGAGTTAAAAGTTTTCTCAGTCTGGAGGATGCCTATGTGACCTCCCTCATGAACTCTATGTACCAGATCCCTTTTGAAATACTCAGTGATAGCAAGTTGATTGTTGTGTTTACTCTTTGTGTACAATAGACCATTATTGGTCACATGCCAGTTATAACAATGGAAATAACGATTCACTTCTGGAGACGTGGGGAAGTATGGATCCCTCATCCTTTTCATTATTTGGTCCAATATCCAATCAGGGTGTTGATAACGAACTATTTCCTCTTCAGAAATTTCCTCTCTCATGAGGATAGTAAGGATGGGTTTTCTGTTTCTGTCTGCATTGATCTTGGGTATCAGTTGATACTCAGTGTGGGGGATGAATGAGAAAGGAACCTTTTCCCCATTTGGCTTCTTGAGATCTCACTTGTAACTTGGCAATGCCGTCCAATAATTGGCATTCAGGTGGAATCTGCCTGGGCGATGTTTGATAGTGAATGAAAAATCATTTAATTACTCTATCCATTAGGCAACGATGTTTGATTTATTGCTGCTAAACTTTTTCAACCAAGTGAGAGCGCTATTGTTGGTTCACAGTGTGGACTTACAGCCAAATATGAAATAGCGAAATTTCTTCAGTGACTCAACTAAAGCAAGCATCTCACACTTAGTCGCACCATAGTTTTTCTCTGAAGCCCTGAGTTTTCAGCTAAAATACTGAACAGGACTCTCAACTCTGTTGATTTCCTGGCTCAAGATCCCACTAATGGCAATAGCACTTGCATCACAATCAATTATAAAATCCTTAGAGTAATCAGGAGTATTCAAAGATGGTATCTTTTTGAGTTCCATTTTTATGCCCTTGAGGGCCTCTTGCTCCTGCCATGTCTACTTGAAATCTACAGACTTTTTTAATAAATTTGAGATTGTTTTCATTTTCTCGGCAAGGTCCAGGATAAACATTCCATAATAATTGAGGAAGCCCATTAATAGCTGAATGTCTCAGTGGCTCTGTGGCATTTTGATTTTTTCCAGGAAATCTTTAGCATTGTTCTTTATCAAGATCTTGCCTGGTTCAACAACTCAGCCAAGAAAAATTACTTTTGTCTGGGCTAATGAGCACTTTGTTCTGTTAACTTTCAATCCTGCCTTCTGCAATAAATCTAAGGTCCAACCAAGTTTAGTTAGATGTTCTTCGAAAGTATTGCTCGCAACCAAGATGTCGTCTATGTAAGCTGATATGCCAGGTTCGAGAAGGTTGGCATCATCCTTGAGAACCTTAGTGACATAGCACTGAAAGGTAGCTGGCGCATTACATAGGCCAAAGGCCATATAATTCCACTCATATAACCCATAAGGGGTGATGAAGGTGGTTTTAGAGATGTTGGAAGGGCGCATTGGTACCTGCCAGTAAGCTTTGCATAAGTCAAGGCAGGAAAAAAATTTGTATTTACTGGCATCATAGAGGAGGTCTTCAATCCTCAGCAGGGGATACGCATCCTTAATTGTTATGTCATTAAGCTTTCAAAAGTTGATACACAGCCAATACTTCTCGCCTTGTTGGATGAACACAGTAGGAGCAGCGTAGGGCTATTACTTCCTTGTATTATGCCACTTTCAATCAAATCACTCAAGATCTTCTCATACTCTGGTTTCAAATTTTCTGGTACACAGCATACTGGTAACCTGATTGGTCGATCATGCTTCAATTCAATTACGTGCTCCTTGCCTAATGCTTGGCCAATGCTAATTGTACTGTAATTAAACACATCATGCTTACTATGAAGTAAAGAAACCAATAACTTTCTTTCTCTCTGGTTGAGATGTGGATGGGTATTCCCAGTAACTGTCGGTACTTTAATTTGACTTACAGGATCTCCCAGATCATGAACAGCAGTACATATTGGTAGACAGGTGACAGGGATGTTTTCAACTCTGACTGGCACTCCTACTAACTGCAATTGAGAAACTCCAAACTTGACAGGGGAAGTTGCTCCATTTAGAACAGTAACATATGTTTTGCCTTTTGTCACTCTACATAAGTCTGGTGAAAAAGAGATTCCACACACATATTTGCCTCTCTGCCCTGAAATCATTATGTCCCCATCAATACTATCATCAGAAGATACGGCAACTCAAGTCCAATGCTTGGGTTTGATGGATATGGATTCGTCCAGATTAAAGATGACTTCCTTCTCAGGAATAGTAGCCAATTGCGTTGCTTCCTGGTCTTTAATAGAAATCGTGTTATTTTTGAAGTTGATCACACAAGAGTTTTGTTCCAGAAAATCATTTCCCAGGATGAGATCATATGGGAGGCGATGATTTGACGTGTTGATTACCAAAAGGTCTACTTCAAAGGGCTCTGCGTGAATTTTTATCAAAGCATCCTTTAACTTCCCTTTTAGAGAAAGAGGGTTTCCTGAAGCATCGATAAGCTTCACACCAGAGGGATCCAAAGAGTCTCGATTTAAACATAACTCCCTACAGCACTCATCACTGATTATAGAAGCTGCAGCTCCAGTATCCACCATGGCGTTGAAGATATTGCCATTCATCTCAACAGGTATTAAATTCTTCCTTATTAACTGGGTGATTACTAAGATGTTGTGTGCACGTTTTATGGGAGGCAGCACTCCAATTAATTAAAATCTGAGGATGTAGTTGGGTGGTCAGGCTCCAAGTCAACAAGATTATCAACACACAATGACTCAGTAGTTGGTGGCTCTTCAATAATGAAACCTTCTCCGTCTGCTATAAGCTGCACTTTAGCCTTGCACTGGGATTTAAGATGCCCTTTTTCCCTGCAAGTGAAACATCTTACCAATGATAAATCAAATACTTTTTTGGCAACTGCAGGCCTCCTTGGCTCGAAGTTCTTTGTGCTAGATACACCTGACAAATTAGATATATTGTTGTTGATTCTTTGAGAATTCTGGAGCATGTAAACTACACTGATGGCCTTCCAGATAATCTCATGGAGGCTATCTTCAGGGTCGCATCGAACTTCCAAGTGATTTCTGATCAATGAAGGAAAACCTCGGCATATGTAAGAAAATAAATCATGTCGCGAATACTCTCTAGAGAGACTACTTAGACAAAACAAGCATTTGACCTGGGTGATATAATTCCGAATGTCGTCACCAAATTTGAAGGACATGTCACATAATAATGTCTTATACTGATGTTTAATGTGGGGTGCTTGGTAATGATCCTCAAAGAAACCAACCAATAGCTGGTAGTCAGTTTTGATGTTATGATTGAGCATCATGTATTGATTGTACGCCAGCCCACTAAGATATAAAGGGAACTGTGAGATGGCTGACTCTTGTGAATTCTTGTGTTGTTTCATCGTTAACTCAAACAAGAAAAACCATTCATTGAAAGACTGTGATATGGCGTCAATTTGCCCAGTGAATTTGGGAAGAACAGAGTGTTTGCTATATAGTTGTATCTGTCCATTGGACTTGAGAGGAAGAATAGAATCTCAGTATCTCGGCTGGTCTTTCATGCCGGCTTTTCCCGTAAGTGGACTAGTATCACTCACATGTTCCTTGAACGCGGGAACTACAACAGTGCTCACCAGATCAGGCAATGACTGGACGTACCCTGTTTGAGGGGTGGCTCTGGTAGTTAGCATAGATACTTGCATGAGAGCCGACTGAGTGAAAGTAGGTTGACTATGTGAAGGACTAGTGGAACACAGTACAGAAGAAGACCCTCTGAACAAAGGAACAGCTGGAGGAAGTTGGCCTGCGCCCACTGACTGAACCACTCAACCAATGATCCTCTCGGCTAATTCATCTAATGCTTCATTCAACACAGCATGGGTAACATATTCATCATTTCGATTAGATGACGCCTCCTCTTGGTGATGTGAGTTGTTAACAGCACCCTTCAATTCATGGATTTGCAATTCCAGAGTGATAGTTGACTCCAACATCTGTTGTTCCATCCGATGGTTAGCCACATGTTGGGTGTTGATTTCGGCCTGAAGGGACTCCACTTGGCATTCACTTTCCATCCTCAGAGCTACCTGTTGGGATAATGCTTCTTTCAAATGATCGATTTCTGCAAGGCACACATCAATCTGGGACGTTGATTGATTGTTAACACTAATGTAACTGCATGGACGCATGGGAATTGGAGGAGCATTCTGAGAATTTAACACACGTCGCATGTTTTGATGGTATGATGGACTCATTACACTGGCATCGCTGTATGGGATGGTAGAGGCATTATGATCCATCCTTTGGGTGATCAGAGTGGGAGAAGAAGGTTGGGAAAAATTAAGTAATGATCCAATGGTACAAGGGGTAACGTCCTGGTTACCAACACTTGCACAGGGGATGCTCCAAATGAAAGAAATCCCAAAAGTAGGAGAGTAAACAACATTATGACTAGAATCCATTATAACTTTAGAGAGCAAAACAATAACTTCTAGAACTGACAGTGGGGAGCACTTCCACACACATGAAAGAAAAGCACAACTCAGAGGGGTAACAGTGGTTAACAGACCAAAAAGGAGAAAATGAATATGGCAGTACTTGGTAATAAATCCAACATATTAAAGCACTAGTAAAAGTAAAACAAACAAGAAATTTAACAGTTGACATCAGCCAAATAAGAAACACTAAAGGCTTCATTGCCATCCTTCAAGGGTGAGGAAGTTAATGAATACATCAATAGGTGACTTTCTCTGAAGTCTCACAGAGATCAGGGGAAACAACTATCCCAGCTGATACGCACCAAAATGAAAAACAAACTAACAACCAAACCATTGAAAGAAAACAACAAGATTAAAGAGTTATCATGTCAGCGTCCTGTCACAGTTGCCATGTAGAATCGTGGGCTGGTAGGGAAACTTAACTAGAAACTTAATTGACTCTGCAGAAGGTTTAAATAGCATTTACAGTACAGCCATGATTCTGGGAAACAGAATAACATAGAACTTATAACTTATAGATGTAACATTGGTAATTCATCCAAGTAACAAAACTACTTTAGGTAAGATCCAAGATGACCAATTCCTATGGCTTCCAGCTGAAGCAGAGCATCCAAAAGTAAAGTGCTTAACCTATTGACTGGTGCTACCCTATTTGTCTCACTTTTTAATTTCTATCTCACTTCAGAAAATACAAACTCTCATTTTCATTGTTATCTCTCAGCTCACTATTAAATAATCTGTAATTGCTAGATATTTGTGCTAGCCCATGGCATGGTATCATCACAGTGTTAGGTTTTATAAATGCATATACATGTTGAACTACAAACAAGAGATTTATTATTTCCTTATACATAACCATATATGTAACTTAATGAGTCCACAATTCGGACTGGGTAATCAACAGACCCCCAGAAGCAACTTGTCACCCCTTGCTAGTGAAAGCACTCCCAAATTGTTACTGATCTTAAGCAATAAGTTTCATAAAGATAATAAATAAATAGAAAATACAACAGTAAAGACGGCAGTTGAGAGTAGATAAAATCTATTAAGCTATTGCTACATTTTTCTCAGGTTTTATACAAATGTTTAACTATTACCTGCCTTTGTTTACAATAATCAGATGTCAACATAGTTTAACATGATCAACTTCTTTTTCATTGCAAAATTCAATTTGAGCAATAATAAGCACCATTGAGGGGACATCAAATTAGCAATAGCAACCTGAGATTGAAAATAACTATTGATGTCAGTGTGACGTAGAAATACAGAATATATTTTAAAGAATAAAATCAACAAAAGTCCCCAGGCGACTCTACAATATAGTTGTCATTGTTCAGCTTAGCTATGATCTCCATTAGCACCTTATTTTGGTGCTGATGATGCATGATTTCCATTTCAGTGATTTCTTCCTTCACCAAGATGGGGAGGATCTCATTTCCATTCTGGTCTGCATTAATCTTGGGCAGACACAGGTAGTTGCTGAATGGGATAAATCCAGGTGGCTTGTGGAGATCATGCTCATAACTCAGGAGAGCAGTCCAGTAATCTGCATTGTTGTGCAGTTTCCCAGGACAATGCTTGATAGAAAAAGTAAAATCATTCAGATACTCTATCCATCAGGTGACAATGTTAGATTTGTCCCCAGAAAATTTCTTTAGCCATGCCAGCACTGAGTTGTCAGTGCACACAGTGAATTGGCAGCCCAATATGAAAAAGTGAAACTTCTTCAGGCTCTTGACTAGGGTAAGCATTTCTGACTTGGTCATGCCATAATTTAGCTCAGTGTTATGGAGCTTGAAGCTAAAGTATTGGATGGGGCTTTCTTTCCCATCAATTATCTGGCTGAGCACACCACTGATAGCAACAGAACTAGCATCACAGTCAATAAGAAATTCTTTTAAATAGTCTGGTGTATTTAGACTGGGGATTTTTCTAAGCTCTTTCTTAATGTTATCAAGCTCTTCTTGCTTGCTTCAGCTCCTAAGTTTTTCACTTGGCTCTGTCAGATCATGAATCACCTTTAAGATTGGTGAACAGGCAGTAGCCTGAAATTCCAGATGAACCAGAGTTGCCACTAGTCTCAACTGAGACAGCTCTATTTTGGTTAATGAATCAGAACTATTTAAAACAGTGACACACATCTTTTTTTTAGAGACAAGACAGAGATAAGGTGAAAAGTTAATTCCATGGAAGCATTTTCCCTTAAATCCAGAAATCATGACATCTCCAGTAAAATCAGAATCAGTGGTGACAGGGACATATTGCTAGTGATGAGGCTCCACAATCACATGCTTGGAAAAACTCAAAGAGATATCTTGGCTAGGGATGGTGGTAAGCTCTTGCTAATGTTCACTTTCTCTGATGGAGATGGTATTATTACCATAATTCATAATACATGAATTCTGTTCAAGAAAATCATTTCCCAAAATTATATCATATGGGAGCAGTTGACTGCACATATTGATGACAATTAAATCCACAACAAAAAGTTCTTGCTGAATATGTAACTCTATGTTCATTATATGACCTTTGAGTGATAGAGAATTCCCAGAGGCATCCAGCATACATGTGTTGGACAGGAGAAGGTTGTCCTGCAACAACCACAACTTAGAACAACAGGAATGCTCAATTTCTATCTTTACATTTGAAGTGGCAGTACTTGAAGAAGCAGGAGGCTTTGGTAAGGAAGAACCAGCTTTCAAGTCTTTGGCATCCTTATCAATATGAGTAGTATTATGCAGCATGTAGATGATACTTATAGCTTTACAGATAATTACACTAAGAACATCCTCAGGGTCACACTTGAGTTCAAGGCAACTTTGGATGTTAGGCAGGAAGCCTCAGCAGATGTAAGAAATGAGGTTGTGCTTCAAGTACTCAGGAGTGAGTTTACTGAGACAAAACAGCCTTTCAACTTGTATGATGTATGTGTGAACATCATCACCTTTTTTGAATGAGAGATCACAGAGTAATGTTTTGTACTGATGTTTGATATGGGGTGGCCCTGTAATGGTCCTCAAAATATCCAATGAGAGGCAGATAACTTGTCTTCACATCTCTATCTAACATCATGTACTGATTGTATCCAATATCTTGAAGGTAGGTAGGAAATTGATTGACAGCAGGGTCTTGAGTAGCTTTGTACTGCTGCATGGTTAACTTGAAGAGAAAGAACCACTCTTCAAAAGATTGAGTGATCTCATCAATCTTTCTGGTGAATTTAGGTAGTATTGAATAGTGATTGAATAAATTAGCAGTATCTGCTCCAGCAGCAGTCATAGGTAAAATAGATTGTGTAAAGCAAGGGCCACTTTTGAAAGCAGACATGGATAGATCACATGGCTGTGGTGGAGTAGATGGAATCACACCAGTAAGGGTTATGCAGTTACTTGCAGGTGCAGTAGGCAAAACAGTCACACTCAACACTGATGAAATAGGAGCAGCAATTGTAGTTAGCTTGGGAGGCTGAGTCAAGACTGACTGCATGAAAGTAGGCTCTCCATTTGCAAAAAGAAGCAACAGGAGTAACAAATTGCAGTGTAATTGGTGTGGAAGTAGAGATGATGGGGCTTCTCAGAAGGCAGGCAGTGATTATTTCAGATATTTGCTTTGAAAGTTGTTTGGAGAAATTGTCCAATGCATCCTGCAAAACACTGTGAGTAATATACTCTGAAAGGCTTGACTGGGGAGGTAATGAATGAGGTGGGCTGCTCTGGCGCAGCAGAGAAAAAGGCAAAGGCATTGCCAAAGTCTGAAGTTGGATCTCCAGGGTATTAATTGAATCAATGAACTGATGCTCCTTTGGTTGGGCATCTTGGGTACACTCTTGCATTTCAGCTTGGAGTGCATCTAAGTGTTACTCACAAGCAAGGCATTGACTAGTTTCTTCAGCCAATGCAGCACAAAGTTTATCAATTTCAGAATTCTGAGGGTTTGGGGGTGGTGACATCTGTGGGTGAATAAAGTAAGGATCAAACAACAGGGGAGAAGCAATAGAACTAATTCCAGCTGTGTGAGGAGCAATGTCAGGGCTGGTAAAGCTCACAATGGGGAGACCCTGAGTGGGAGTCCCATTATGAGAAAAAACACTAAACTCCATTTAGCAAAATGAAACAACAAGAAAAGTAGTAAGAAAAATTCAGAAAACAATTCCAACAATCTGAGAGGGATTCCATCCAGGTTTCAAGAAACAAAAAGCTAATAACAGTAACAGCACAGTGTAGGGTATGGTATTAAATCCAAATTCTAGAAGAACAAGACTACAATAAAATAACAACCAAAACAAGTAAGAATAACATTAGGTGCTTGGTGACTGCTCCAAAAGCACAGAGCCACAGTAAAAATAACATAAGAGGAAAAGTTGTGCATCAATTGGTAGTGAAGTCAATTTACGGCCAGGGGAAACAACTATCCCAGCAGGCTCACACCAAAGAGAAAGAACAAAACCAAGTGCTATAAAGAAACAGTAACAGCTCAGCACTCTGTTGCAATCACCAGGCAGAGAAATCAAGGGACCACTTTGGCAACTTCAACAGAATAGAGTAGAGAGTCTGACTGACACCCTAATTTGTCCAGAATCAGTCAGGGTCACCATGTAGAATCTTGGGGGAGCTCTGGCTACTCTAGTGGTACTGGGTAACTCAAGAGTTTAGATTGAAGGTTGCAAAGTCTACCATAGTAGAGAGCAACCCAAATTCCAACAGAACAGTTACATTGGTGGTTCACTGATTTTCCTAACAAACAAAAAAATTCAATTCCAAAAAGAACTCCAGCAGTGACCAACTCACACAGCATCACACCAAGGCCAAATCCTTGAAGCATCCTTACTTGCCAAAGTGCTAATTGTGTGTCTCAAGTATTAATTTCTAGCTCAATAAACAATTTATCTCAGAGTTCTCTTATCTCAGCTCATGTACATAAATAATAAATAACTGGCACATAATTGCTGTGCATTCATATTCACCAATGGCATAGTATATTTGCAAGGTGTTAATTAAAGTGCATGTATGAAGAGATCAAATAAAAGATGTTATTCCCTCCATGTAACTGTAACCTAAAGCAGCCACAATTTGGGCTGTCACTATTAAAGAGCTATTTGTTGCCCTAGACCTGGTGCAGTTTCCTTCCAAATTGTCACCAGATCTTAAACAACAGTTATCAATAACAAAATCTTTGATTGATGAAATCTAAAAGGGGTTAATAAATAAATAATTGCAAAGATCAAACACAATAGAAGGAAGCAGAATTTATTGTGTGCTTCACTACATTGACTCAGATATTTATTACAAAAATCTGTACTTATTACCTGACTTGTTTATAATTTCAAAGCAGTTTCCCTCACAAAGTTAAACAAGCAATCACATGTAATTTAAATCAAGGGGACAAAAACTAACACTATTGAATTAACTACACTCAAAATTCCAAAATTGATTGAAAGAAATTGATACAAATAAGGTAGCAGTGAATCAAAGAATCAAAATGTCAAAAAGGCATAACACTATTCCAGAGTGCCAAAAATAATAAAAATAAGGCCCCAAGAGACTCTACACGCCCCCCATTGCCAGTTAAATTTGCAGTAGGAGTTTGACCTTGGGACCTGACAGGAGCTTTTGTGTCTCCTCAATCATCTCTGCAGCTAAAATATCAGTTATTTAATAATCACTGGAATCACACATTCTGCTATTGTTACATAACTGCTTCTAAAATAAACACATCCTTCTGCCTAAATGTAAGCAGTTTTCCATTTCTGGTAAACAGGCACTGATCAGATCATTTCTTCTTAGGTGGTTAAGCCTCTGTGTGAAAGTGTCATAGAATCTTTTGTAAAGGTGAATGCCTTTCAGCATGATCATGAGTGTCATGAGTGCATCAGTGTTGGAGGTGTGGGCATCTTTGGGAAGAATCCTGGTGTTGGGATAAAAGTGAGTGAAGACCTCCTGTAATGATCCATGAAAAGCAAGCAGTACTCATTGACCTGCTGCAGTGTCATCTCTTCAGGGTCTGTGACCTTGGCTCATAGCATACTAATGATCTTGATGTGCTTTGTGACATCATAATACTGGGTGAGAGTCTCAACATTATTGATGTACATGAGATCCACAGATGCCTGAAAGCAAATAAGGATGCAGGGGTCCAATGTTGTGATCTTGTTGTGTACTTTTGTTAACTGGGAAGAGATTGGTTGTCCCTTCTGAAATATGTCTTTAATAGTAAGCCTACCATTAATATACACACACTTTGGGTTTCCACCATTGAGTAGAGTGTCTCTGGTATCTTTGTACTCCTGTGTCTGCATAGCTTCTTTATGTGCCATGATGGTAGAATGAGGGGAGTCATGATACATGGTGGAGGAATACAGAGCAGGTTATGTTAATCTGCATGGTCTTCAACATTATCTAGCATGACCTTTTCTCATAATGTAGCAGTCCCAATAGTAACTGGATAATTTATCTTAGCATCCTTAATTGAATCCCAAAACTTGCTGTGGAATCCACTCTCATGGAGTTTGGTGATTTGTGAGTTAGAGATTTGAAGATAGGAGGTGGTACATTCTATGTCAATGGCTATTTGTTACCCAGGCAATTGTAGAAGCACTAGTTCCTCTTTGGTAAACATCTCTGTTAGGCACCATTTCATTAAGCCTAATACATCATTGTCTTGGTTCTGTTTGATTACCTGGCTAACTATAGAGAGTTTCTCAGCAGACTCCTCTGGACAGTGCATGAGGGTTAGAATTCTTTCATCTTTTGTAATAGACCATGCTGGCATAGGTAGCTTGTGAGCTCCACCAATAAGGTCTCCTTAATCCTTAGTGCATCTTAGAGTCATAGCATATAATCCTGTTGACCTTTGGCCTATGCTCATCATTGATGACAAACAGGATAATGCCTACTGAGCATGTGAGGTTCTTTGTGTACAAATGTAACATTTCATTTCTTACCTTAGAAAACTTTCACTGCTGTTCTTGGTTTCTCTGGTACCTAACACTAGTAGAAGTGCATGATAAAGGGCCAGTACTAGAAGGGGTTTTCAAGTCACTGTGAGGTGTTTGTGTGTTAGTACTTAATTTAACACTTAAGTTAGCAAAAGGCACTCTGTACTTACTTGACTCCTCAGATTCCTAAGGGGCTATTTGGCACCCCACATAGTTGTCTGAGGTCTGCTCCAGAGGGGCTATTTGGCGCCCCAAGTAGTTGCATTGTCTGCTACTTGAGTCCTCCTGTGTCCTTCCTCTTTTGTGGGATATGCTCTCCTCTGCTAGGTGAGGGGTGCCATCTTGGCTTTTCTCCTCATGTGGGTTGTGTCTTCACCACACTCATCTCCTTGTGGGCAGTTGATTCTCAGTTCTTTTAATCTGATACAGCTTAGTTTCCTAAACATAAAGATTAATTAAGTTCCAAATCTTGGGTATTTAAATGATCTAGGTACTCTTGTCTAGGTACTCTTGGTCCCTAACTTTATGTCTAGGCAAAATATGAGTAGCAGTAATGTTACTACTATTACTGGGATTAGTGTTGTACTCAACCTCTGAGAGGTCATCTTCCTCACATTCAGTGAGGTTAGCATAATTCTCAAGTTCATTTACTCTGTTTTTGACAAGTGAAAATTCACTATTAGGGTTGATGACAACATTACTAATATCCTTAATAGTTTGTTTGAGTCATTGAAAGTGTGTAACTCTCCCTTTACTTAATAGATATCAATGGTGATCCAAATCCTTTGTGATGGTAAATAGGCCTAGCCAATTAGTGGCAAGCTTCCACACTTGATTTGCATTGGTTATCTGGTGAGGAAAATATGCAAAAACTGTGTCCCCAACCTTGTGAGTTTCACCATACAACGTATGATTGAAATTCCACCTTTGACAGATAATGGACTGATTAGTATTCTAACAGATGGTTAAATGTACTTCTTGAAACTCATATAACATATGATTCACAAAATTCTCTAATGTATGTTAAAATCCAGAAACATAATTGAAAGAGGCATACTCACCTCTCAGCCAAACATGGCCTTGAAGGGACTAACCTTAGTAGTTGTATGCATGGTGATTTTATAAAAGTAATCCACTGCCTCAATGACACATTTACAATTCCTGCTGGCTGCTTGGGCAAGGGCATCTCAAATTAGCTTGATAACAGTATGATTAAGTTGCTCAATGACTCCATTAAACTGCAGATGGTATGCAGTGGTAAATTCATGTAGTATTTCAAGTTCCTTCATTGGGGTTTCCATAAGATGGTTTTTGGATTGACAGCCACAATCTGAGATTAGGCGCTCCATGGGCCCAAACTTGAGAACCCACTCCTTGACCACTTTTTCTCCAATAATCCCAGCAGTGGTGCTGTTGAGGGGGATGAGTTGAGCGTATTTCTTAAAGTGGTCAATAAGTATGAGGAGGTACTGGTACCCCTCCTCATCATGAGAGAGCTTCTCTATATACACATGGACAACTTCATTTGTTTGTGCAGCAGTTCTGCTGTCCTGCTCCCTGCAACAGGCAGGTGGTGCATTTCTCAATGACGTCCTGGACAGTGGCTCAAATACCAATGGTGATGTATCTCATGTTAAAAGTTTGCTCAGTCTGAATGATGCCTAGATGGCCTTTCTCATGAATTTTCCATACTAAATCTCTTTGAAATTACTTGGGAACTGCTGGTCAACTATTTTGGCTTCATGTATAGAGTAGGCCTGCCTCTTTAAGCTTCCAGTTATAGCACTGGAAATACCTGTTAGCAACAGGGCTGAGTATATTGTAGAATTGTGGGCTGGTAGGGAAACTTAACTAGAAACTTAATTGACTCTGCAGAAGGCTTCAATAGCATTTACAGTACATCAATGATTCCGGGAAACAGAATAACATAGAACTTATAACTTATAGATGTAACATTGGTAATTCATCCAAGTAACAAAACTACTTTAGGTAAGATCCAAGATGACCAATTCCTATGGCTTCCAGCCAAAGCAGAGCATCCAAAAGTAATGTGCTTAACCTATTGACTGGTGCTACACTATTTGTCTCACTTTTTAATTTCTATCTCACTTCAGAAAATACAAACTCTCATTTTCATTGTTATCTCTCAGCTCACTATTAAATAATCTGTAATTGCTAGATATTTGTGCTAGCCCATGGCATGGTATCATCACAGTGTTAGGTTTTATAAATGCATATACATGTTGAACTACAAACAAGAGATTTATTATTTCCTTATACATAACCATATATGTAACTTAATGAGTCCACAATTCGGACTGGGTAATCAACAGACCCCCAGAAGTAACTTGTCGCCCCATGCTAGTGAAAGCTCTCCCGAATTGTTGCTGATCTTAAGCAATAAGTTTCATAAAGATAATAAATAAATAGAAAATACAATGGTAAAGATGGCAGTTGAGAGTAGATAAAATCTATTAAGCTATCACTACATTTCTCTCAGGTTTCATACAAATGTTTAACTATTACCTGCCTTTGTTTACAATAATCAGATGTCAACATAGTTTAACATGATCAACTTCTTTTTCATTGCAAAATTCAATTTGAGCAATAATAAGCACCATCGAGGGGCATCAAATTAGCAATAGCAACCTGAGATTGAAAATAACTACTGACGTCATAGTGACGTAGAAATACAGAATAAATTTTAAAGAATAAAATCAACAAAGTCCCCGAGCGACTCTACACTATTTGGTTAATGTTCTTTCTTAGTTGCATTTTACAAAATGCATGAGGCTAAAATTATATTGATTTTTATTTACAATTAATTCTATTTTAATCATAATTCAATTTGATGTTAATCTTCTCTGACTAATCTCTTTCTTAGTCATTGCCAAGGATGTAGTTGCCTCTCAACTGAACATGGCTTTGAAGGGGCTCACACCAGTGGTTGTGTGAACTGAAGTGTTGTAAAAGTACTCAACGCATTCTACAATTTGCCTCCATTGTTTTCCTGCAGCTCGGGATAATGCCACCTGAATCAATTTTATAAGGGTTTGGTTTAACCATTCCACCAACCCGTTTGCTTGGTGATGGTAAGCAGTGGTCAATTCGTGAATGACCTCTAGTTCTTTCATCAGCACGCGTAAAAGATTACTTTCAAATTGAGGACCTCTATCAGAAACTAATTTGTGCATGGGTCCATATTTTAAGATCCACTCTTTAATTATTTTGTTGGCAACTTTTTCTGCAGTTGTGCTACTTAAAGGAATTATGTGGGCGAACTTGGTAAAGTGGTCTATCATCACAAGTAGATGCTGGAAACCCTGGTTGTCTTTAGATAATTGTTCAAGATCAACATGCACTAATTCATTTGGGCTCTCTGCAGACTGTAATTCCATTTCAGCTCTTTGTTGAGGAAAGTGATGGATGTTGTTGAGTAAACATTTTTCGCATTTATCATCTGTTATGGTAGCTCGTATCCCAGTGGTGACATATCTTGAGTTAAAAGTTTTCTCAGTCTGGAGGATGCCTATGTGACCTCCCTCATGAACTCTACTTACCAGATCCCTTTTGAAATACTCAGGGATAGCAAGTTGATTGTTGTGTTTACTCTTCATGTACAATAGACCATTATTGGTCACATGCCAGTTATAACAATGGAAATAACGATTCACTTCTGGAGAAGTGGGGAAGTATGGATCCCTCATCCTTTTCATTATTTGGTCCAATATCCAATCAGGGTGTTGATAACGAACTATTTCCTCTTCAGAAATTTCCTCTCTCATGAGGATAGTAAGGATGGGTTTTCTGTTTCTGTCTGCATTGATCTTGGGTATCAGTTGATACTCAGTGTGGGGGATGAATGAGAAAGGAACCTTTTCCCCATTTGGCTTCTTGAGATCTCACTTGTAACTTGGCAATGCCGTCCAATAATTGGCATTCAGGTGGAATCTGCCTGGGCGATGTTTGATAGTGAATGAAAAATCATTTAATTACTCTATCCATTAGGCAACGATGTTTGATTTATTGCTGCTAAACTTTTTCAACCAAGTGAGAGCGCTATTGTTGGTTCACAGTGTGGACTTACAGCCAAATATGAAATAGCGAAATTTCTTCAGTGACTCAACTAAAGCAAGCATCTCACACTTAGTCCCACCATAGTTTTTCTCTGAAGCCCTGAGTTTTCAGCTAAAATACTGAACAGGACTCTCAACTCTGTTGATTTCCTGGCTCAAGATCCCACTAATGGCAATAGCACTTGCATCACAATCAATTATAAAATCCTTAGAGTAATCAGGAGTATTCAAAGATGGTGTCTTTTTGAGTTCCATTTTTATGCCCTTGAGGGCCTCTTGCTCCTGCCATGTCTACTTGAAATCTACAGACTTTTTTAATAAATTTGAGATTGTTTTCATTTTCTCAGCAAGGTCTGGGATAAACATTCCATAATAATTGAGGAAGCCCATTAATAGCTGAATGTCTCAGTGGCTCTGTGGCATTTTGATTTTTTCCAGGAAATCTTTAGCATTGTTCTTTATCAAGATCTTGCCTGGTTCAACAACTCAGCCAAGAAAAATTACTTTTGTCTGGGCTAATGAGCACTTTGTTCTGTTAACTTTCAATCCTGCCTTCTGCAATAAATCTAAGGTCCAACCAAGTTTAGTTAGATGTTCTTCGAAAGTATTGCTCACAACCAAGATGTCGTCTATGTAAGCTGATATGCCAGGCTCGAGAAGGTTGGCATCATCCTTGAGAACCTTAGTGACATAGCACTGAAAGGTAGCTGGCGCATTACATAGGCCAAAGGCCATATAATTCCACTCATATAACCCATAAGGGGTGATGAAGGTGGTTTTAGAGATGTTGGAAGGGCGCATTGGTACCTGCCAGTAAGCTTTGCATAAGTCAAGGCAGGAAAAAAATTTGTATTTACTGGCGTCATAGAGGAGGTCTTCAATCCTCAGCAGGGGATACGCATCCTTAATTGTTATGTCATTAAGCTTTCAAAAGTTGATACACAGCCAATACTTCTCGCCTTGTTGGATGAACACAGTAGGAGCAGCGTAGGGCTATTACTTCCTTGTATTATGCCACTTTCAATCAAATCACTCAAGATCTTCTCATACTCTGGTTTCAAATTTTCTGGTACACAGCATACTGGTAACCTGATTGGTCGATCATGCTTCAATTCAATTACGTGCTCCTTGCCTAATGCTTGGCCAATGCTAATTGTACTGTAATTAAACACATCATGCTTACTATGAAGTAAAGAAACCAATAACTTTCTTTCTCTCTGGTTGAGATGTGGATGGGTATTCCCAGTAACTGTCGGTACTTTAATTTGACTTACAGGATCTCCCAGATCATGAACAGCAGTACATATTGGTAGACAGGTGACAGGGGTGTTTTCAACTCTGAGTGGCACTCCTACTAACTGCAATTGAGAAACTCCAAACTTGACAGGGGAAGTTGCTCCATTTAGAACAGTAACATATGTTTTGCCTTTTGTCACTCTACATAAGTCTGGTGAAAAAGAGATTCCACACACATATTTGCCTCTCTGCCCTGAAATCATTATGTCCCCATCAATACTATCATCAGAAGATATGGCAACTCAAGTCCAATGCTTGGGTTTGATGGATATGGATTCGTCCAGATTAAAGATGACTTCNCTGTTAACTTTCAATCCTGCCTTCTGCAATAAATCTAAGGTCCAACCAAGTTTAGTTAGATGTTCTTCGAAAGTATTGCTCACAACCAAGATGTCGTCTATGTAAGCTGATATGCCAGGCTCGAGAAGGTTGGCATCATCCTTGAGAACCTTAGTGACATAGCACTGAAAGGTAGCTGGCGCATTACATAGGCCAAAGGCCATATAATTCCACTCATATAACCCATAAGGGGTGATGAAGGTGGTTTTAGAGTTGTTGGAAGGGCGCATTGGTACCTGCCAGTAAGCTTTGCATAAGTCAAGGCAGGAAAAAAATTTGTATTTACTGGCATCATAGAGGAGGTCTTCAATCCTCAGCAGGGGATACGCATCCTTAATTGTTATGTCATTAAGCTTTCAAAAGTTGATACACAGCCAATACTTCTCGCCTTGTTGGATGAACACAGTAGGAGCAGCGTAGGGCTATTACTTCCTTGTATTATGCCACTTTCAATCAAATCACTCAAGATCTTCTCATACTCTGGTTTCAAATTTTCTGGTACACAGCATACTGGTAACCTGATTGGTCGATCATGCTTCAATTCAATTACGTGCTCCTTGCCTAATGCTTGGCCAATGCTAATTGTACTGTAATTAAACACATCATGCTTACTATGAAGTAAAGAAACCAATAACTTTCTTTCTCTCTGGTTGAGATGTGGATGGGTATTCCCAGTAACTGTCGGTACTTTAATTTGACTTACAGGATCTCCCAGATCATGAACAGCAGTACATATTGGTAGACAGGTGACAGGGGTGTTTTCAACTCTGAGTGGCACTCCTACTAACTGCAATTGAGAAACTCCAAACTTGACAGGGGAAGTTGCTCCATTTAGAACAGTAACATATGTTTTGCCTTTTGTCACTCTACATAAGTCTGGTGAAAAAGAGATTCCACACACATATTTGCCTCTCTGCCCTGAAATCATTATGTCCCCATCAATACTATCATCAGAAGATATGGCAACTCAAGTCCAATGCTTGGGTTTGATGGATATGGATTCGTCCAGATTAAAGATGACTTCCTTCTCAGGAATAGTAGCCAATTGCGTTGCTTCCTGGTCTTTAATAGAAATCGTGTTATTTTTGAAGTTGATCACACAAGAGTTTTGTTCCAGAAAATTATTTCCCAGCATAAGATCATACGGGAGGTGATGATTTGACGTGTTGATTACCAAAAGGTCTACTTCAAAGGGCTCTGTGTGAATTTTTATCAAAGCATCCTTTAGCTTCCCTTTTAGAGAAGAGGGTTTCTGGAAGCGTCAATAAGCTTCACACCAGAGGGATCCAAAGAGTCTCGATTTAAACATAGCTCCCTACAGCACTCATCACTGATTATAGAAGCTGCAGCTCCAGTATCCACCATGGCGTTGAAGATATTGCCATTCATCTCAACAGGTATTAAATTCTTCCTTATTAACTGGGTGATTACTAAGATGTTGTGTGCACGTTTTATGGGAGGCAGCACTCCAATTAATTAAAATCTGAGGATGTAGTTGGGTGGTCAGGCTCCAAGACAACAAGATTATCAACACACAATGACTCAGTAGTTGGCGGCTCTTTAATAATGAAACCTTCTCCGTCTGCTATAAGCTGCACTTTAGCCTTGCACTGGGATTTAAGATGCCCTTTTTCCCCGCAAGTGAAACATCTTACCAATGATAAATCAAATACTTTTTTGGCAACTGCAGGCCTCCTTGGCTCGAAGTTCTTTGTGCTAGATACACCTGACAAATTAGATATATTGTTGTTGATTCTTTGAGAATTCTGGAGCATGTAAACTACACTGATGGCCTTCCAGATAATCTCATGGAGGCTATCTTCAGGGTTGCATCAAACTTCCAAGTGATTTCTGATTGATGAAGGAAAACCTTGGCATATGTGAATACTCTCTAGAGAGACTACTTAGACAAAACAGGCGTTTGACCTGGGTAATATAATTCTGAATGTTGTCACCAAATTTGAAGGACATGTCACATAATAGCATCTTAGACTGATGTTTAATGTGGGGTGCTGGGTAATGATCCTCAAAGAAACCAACCAATAGCTGGTAGTCAGTTTTGATGTTATGATCAAGCATCATGTATTGGTTGTATGCCAGTCTGCTAAGATATAAGGGGAACTGCAAGACGGCTGACTCTTGTGAATTTTTATGTTGTTTCATTGTTAACTCAAACAAGAAAAACCATTCGCTGAAAGACTGTGACATGGCGTCAATTTGCCCAGTGAACTTGGGAAGAACAGAGTGTTTGCTATATAGTTGTATCTGTCCATTGGACTTGAGAGGAAGAATAGAATCTTGGTATCTCTGCTGGTCTTTCACACCGGCTTTTCCCATAAGTGGACTAGTATCACTCACATGTTCCTTGAATGCGGGAACTACAACAGTGCTCACCAGATCAGGCAATGACTGGACGTACCCTGTTTGAGGGGTGGCTCTGGTAGTTAGCATAGATACTTGCATGAGAGCCGACTGAGTGAAAGTAGGTTGACTATGTGAAGGACTAGTGGAACACAGTACAGAAGAAGACCCTCTGAACAAAGGAACAGCTGGAGGAAGTTGGCCTGCGCCCACTGACTGAACCACTCAACCAATGATCCTCTCGGCTAATTCATCTAATGCTTCATTCAACACAGCATGGGTAACATATTCATCATTTCGATTAGATGACGCCTCCTCTTGGTGATGTGAGTTGTTAACAGCACCCTTCAATTCATGGATTTGCAATTCCAGAGTGATAGTTGACTCCAACATCTGTTGTTCCATCCGATGGTTAGCCACATGTTGGGTGTTGATTTCGGCCTGAAGGGACTCCACTTGGCGTTCACTTTCCATCCTCAGAGCTACCTGTTGGGATAATGCTTCTTTCAAATGATCGATTTCTGCAAGGCACACATCAATCTGGGATGTTGATTGATTGTTAACACTAATGTAACTGCATGGACGCATGGGAATTGGAGGAGCATTCTGAGAATTTAACACACGTCGCATGTTTTGATGGTAGGATGGACTCATTACACTGGCATTGCTGTACGGGATGGTAGAGGCATTATGATCCATCCTTTGGGTGATCAGAGTGGGAGAAGAAGGTTGGGAAAAATTAAGTAATGATCCAATGGTACAAGGGGTAACGTCCTGGTTACCAACACTTGCACAGGGGATGCTCCAAATGAAAGAAATCCCAAAAGTAGGAGAGTAAACAACATTATGACTAGAATCCATTATAACTTTAGAGAGCAAAACAATAACTTCTAGAACTGACAGTGGGGAGCACTTCCACACACATGAAAGGAAAGCACAACTCAGAGGGGTAACAGTGGTTAACAGACCAAAAAGGAGAAAATGAATATGGCAGTACTTGGTAATAAATCCAACATATTAAAGCACTAGTAAAAGTAAAACAAACAGGAAATTTAACAGTTGACATCAGCCAAATAAGAAACACTAAGGGCTTCATTGCCATCCTTCAAGGGTGAGGAAGTTAATGAATACATCAATAGGTGACTTTCTCTGAAGTCTCACAGAGATCAGGGGAAACAACTATCCCAGCTGATACGCACCAAAATGAAAAACAAACTAACAACCAAACCATTGAAATAAAACAACAAGATTAAAGAGTTATTATGTCAGCGTCCTGTTACAGTTGCCATGTAGAATTGTGGGCTGGTAGGGAAACTTAACTAGAAACTTAATTGACTCTGCAGAAGGTTTAAATAGCATTTACAGTACAGCCATGATTCTGGGAAACAGAATAACATAGAACTTATAACTTATAGATGTAACATTGGTAATTCATCCAAGTAACAAAACTACTTTAGGTAAGATCCAAGATGACCAATTCCTATGGCTTCCAGCTGAAGCAGAGCATCCAAAAGTAATGTGCTTAACCTATTGACTGGTGCTACCCTATTTGTCTCACTTTTTAATTTCTATCTCACTTCAGAAAATACAAACTCTCATTTTCATTGTTATCTCTCAGCTCACTATTAAATAATCTGTAATTGCTAGATATTTGTGCTAGCCCATGGCATGGTATCATCACAGTGTTAGGTTTTATAAATGCATATACATGTTGAACTACAAACAAGAGATTTATTATTTCCTTATACATAACCATATATGTAACTTAATGAGTCCACAATTCGGACTGGGTAATCAACAGACCCCCAGAAGCAACATGTCGCCCCATGCTAGTGAAAGCTCTCCTGAATTGTTGCTGATCTTAAGCAATAAGTTTCATAAAGATAATAAATAAATAAAAAATACAACGGTAAAAATGGCAGTTGAGAGTAGATAAAATCTATTAAACTATCACTACAGTTTCCTCAGGTTTTATACAATTGTTTAATGATTACCTGCCTTTGTTTACAATAATCAGATGTCAACATAGTTTAACATGATCAACTTCTTTTTCATTGCAAAATTCAATTTGAGCAATAATAAGCACCATCGAGGGGACATCAAATTAGCAATAGCAACCTGAGATTGAAAATAACTACTGACGTCATAGTGACGTAGAAATACAAAGTAAGTTATAAAAGAATAAAATCAACGAAATCCCCAAGTGACTCTACATTAACAGACACAAACCAGGTCTGAAAACTTAAAACAATTTGGTCAAGTCCATCTATGGTAAGGCAAGTACTGCCAAATAATGAGTATATTCTAAGCAATGGCAGATTACTGCACTTTCAAAATTTAAAACAAGTGGCAGCAGACATTGAGGAAACTAAATTAGATGAAAACACCTAATTTAAAATAAACTGAATTAATGGAAATGAAATCCTTATTGATATGAATGAGTTAGACAGTTTACCAGAAGAAGGTTTCAATGAAGAATGCAAAACAAATATCAGTAATGAAAACTTACAAACAAGAGTACTGCCAAGAAGGGCAACAAGAGGTAAATATATATATGACCCCAAAGTATGGGACTTAATCTTACTCACTGAATTTAGGCAAATCAAGAGAGATGCAACAACAACCAAAGAGCAAGAGAGAGTGCCACAACCAGAGGACCAAGGAAATGGCAACATCCAATATATGAAGGAGAGTATGGAGGAGTTCTCAAAGTGGACATTAACTCAAGGGTGGAATGGATAAGAACAAAGCACTGACTACTAGATGGCACAGAGTGAGATGGCATCCCAGTAGTTCCCAAGGCCAATTTGAGGGCAGGGTGACAAAAAGACAAAATGCCTCTCCCATTAGAGATCTGCAAGGCCAATTTGAGGGCATGCAGATAAATCATGCCAAGCAGCCCAATTTTCCCTCCAAATGTCTCCAATGCAGATTCAAGGGCAGTGTGACAAATGGAGTTCCATTGGAAGGTGTAAGTGGGGGATTAATAGTACATATATGAAAGTGATTTGAGGCTGACATATCTACAGAGCCCACAACTGGTTGATTGCTGACAGAGTTGACTGTAAGCAAATTTGAGGGTGACTCAGTAGAGACTTGTCTCACACAGAGACAAGAGCATCACAGACAAGTAGAAAAAATATTGAAAGGGATGAAACTACAAAAGAAAACAACAGAAGAGTGGACTGCAATAAACATAGAGATGCCATCCAAAAAATTTCATAAAACAATAGAGGTAGCTTTGACAGAGATAAATAGAGAGTGTAGAGTCGCTCTGGGAAATTTAGTGCTATTTATATCTTTTTATTTCGATCTAAATCAACTGTATTTTGACGTCACTATGACGTTCCTTTTTCGAGATTAATTTTGTTGCTATCAGTTTTGTGTCCCCTCGTCGGTGCTTTGTTTTGCTCAAATTTAATTTATGAGGGAAAATTATTGCAGACATGTTAAACCACGTTGAATATCGATTAGTGTAAACAAAGGCAGGTAAAAATGAATCTTTTTGTATAAAAACTGAGAACACTGTAGCTAATGTTCAATAGACTTTGTC